>CM040438.1:41046591-41144091 GCA_022702705.1 Papilionanthe hookeriana x Papilionanthe teres
ATTCACCTCCTTTTCCTTTCCCGGCGAGAATTCAAGAATCTCCGGTCCGAGAGATATACTTGACACTCCCCGGCGGAAATTCTTCTACTTTGTCCTAAGTCCGTCACTTGGACATCCGTGTTGGTTTTGTTGATCTTTTCGGTCAGCGCTTGATACGCGCGGTGTGCTTTGTTAGCACACCACACCTATTGGGGGTCCATATGTTGACCTCATTTTTGATGAGGTCTTCTCTTCTTCTTTGTAGTACTTAGGATCTAGCCTTAAGCTTTTCCTTTGACTATCCTAGAGGATTAGAATTGGGACCCACCATTTAGAAATTCAAACCACTTCTTAACTCCTCGCAAACTCCACAAACTTGATTGTAGACCCCTAATCACCTAGAGGGTTGGAACCAAATGTGGAAGTTTAAAGGATGAGTTCCTATAGGACTCTTTGGCCTTAGGATCTGCCCAGGTGGCTCAGTGCAGTGAAGGGCTGATTTACACATACACTACATTTATACACTACACTTTCACACACCTCCTAAAACCACACCCATACCTAACTTGATCTCCTGACTCATGAAGGTGATTCGCATGGATGGTCCTTAACCCCTAAGCCCTCGGCAAGAGGGTTAGGAACAACATAGTGGATGCCTCGAATGAGTCCCTTCATGACTCATGTGGGCTTGATATGGCTTCATGGCTCAACCAAAATGATTTCATTCCACTTACATTCACCCAATCTTCAATTTTCCAAATTTTCAATTTTTGACCCCCGAGACCCTACACCCGCCTAGCCTACCAAAAACCCTTGAAATTACCCAAATTTCTCAAAATTTCCCAAATCACCCAAAATTCCTCAAAAACAATCCCAAACATTCCCACATTACTCAAATTGATCATTCATAGTCAAAAGTACCAAAAATTCCAAAAATACCTCTCAATACCCTCCAAATACCCAAAATGCCCCTCTTAGCACAAAAAATCCAAAAATTCAGAAAATTCCCAGAAAATTCCAAAAAATTCCAAATATTCCCAATTTCATTTTGTTCAACTACACCATGGCCCAATTTTGTCAATTTACCCCACTTTTATCAAAACCCCCAATTTGACCCATTTTAACCCAAAGTGAACCCAATGTCGAACCAAACCTACCCGATTGACTCAGATTCTGGTCCAATTCAATTCTAGACTTCAATTCAACATCCCCAACACTAATCTAGACCAAATCCAAGCCCAATTTGATGGGCATTTGGATCCAATTTCACTTTTGGCCTTAAAGCCCAATTTGGACCCATGACTCAAACTAACCCAAACTAACCCAATTCAACTCCAATTAACTCCAAATATTTTTTTAAACCTTCCTTAACATTCCCAAAAACAAAACACTAACATGATTTGCCCAAAATTTGGACCCAAACCCCACTCAAATTCAACCCAAAGCTAAAAGGCCCAATTTTGACCTAAACCCAAACCTAACCCGAATAAGCCCGAACCCCAAAATCAAAACCCAACCAAAGCCAAAACCTCTTTGAAACACTCCCATAAACATTTCCCAACATTTATTTTACATCAATTTCAACCCTAGCCCAACATTGGCCCAAGTTAGCCCAATTTGACCTATATTGGCCCATTCACCGAGGAAGCCCAAATTCGACCCAATTCAAACCCAAATCACTCCCAACTTGCTTCAAATCACTCATGACACACCCATGAGCTAAACCCAACATTTGTTTGGCCCAATCCTTCACAAAATTCCCATCCATAAATTTATTTTCAAACCAAAAGCCCATTTTCTTAAACCTTCCTAAAAGCCCAAACTTCATGCTAAAGCCCATATGACAAATTCTTCTCATCATACCCTTAATTAAAATCATCCCTAAGTTCAAATAAATCATCAAATGGTTCCAAATCAAGCCATGTGCCAAATTTCATTAAATCACTCCTAAATTACCAAAATTCATAAAAACCTCTTTCATGAAAGTTGACTTAGCTTTTTCCAAGCCAAAGGCAAGCCATGAAGCCATGCATGAGCCACATGGAAGCCATGAAAGCCCTTTACATGTCACCATGCTATCTTGGGCAAATGGTAGGGGTCCTTTCCATATTCCCTTAAGATTATTAACCATGTTCATGTCTCCCTAAACCATGTTTGATCTTAATTATACTTGGATGGTGACCTTTCCCACTAATTAAGTCGACCTAAACCACTTTCTCTTCGACCCAAACTAGCCATGGGGAGGTGCACCTAGCCCAAAAGGATGGGTTGACCCAAATCAAGCCAAAATGGCCTCTCCCCCATACCATTTTAATCCAAGCCCTTTACACATGTCCATGGCCGATTGACGAGACAAACTTCCAGCCACGACCCACCTGGACTCGAGCGTGACCCATGCTCGCCGGCCGGCCGCACTGGTCGCCGGAAAACACCATGGCCGAGACCTTGGGAGGAGCCAAACTTTGGAATTCCACCTTGCTCGAGTTGCCCATGCCCGATGGCCACCATAGGCCGTTCCGCCTCGACTAGCAGTGATCCCGAGCCCTAACTCCCCCAGGAGGCCCTCGCACCCTCTCCTATTTAAACACCACCCACTCTCGGCCATGGGAGGTCTTGAACCAAACCTTAAGGAAACTCGCCAAAATCATTACGGATCACTCTCCACACATAGAGCACTTGATCCCCACTGAATTCCGGCCCGATTCCCTCCAAGTCGAGCTCGATTTTGAGCTCAAACTTCAACGACAAAACCGGGACACTTCTCCACGGTGGATCAATCCCCAAATTGACTGGTCCTACACCTTCACCGGACCGAGAGGAGAAGTTTCCCACCGAAAGCCCCATCTCCGAGCCACCCAGTGTCCGAGCCTCCAAGCTTTGTGATCGGCCGTGGTCACTTTCATAGCTAGACAATTCACCGAGCCGAGGACTTCATCCGGAGCTTGCTTGGACCCGATCGAAGGTGACACGACTCACGGATCGAAGCTTCACTTCTCTGAGCAAAGGTATGGACTCACTCTTCTTCCTGAGCTTACAGAGATTCTCCATTTAATTTGAGTCAATTTAAATACATGTTTACCGTATGGATGTGTTCGTTTCCTCAAGAAGAATCCAAAGAGCATAAGAACACGAAAATCCGTTGAGAATCGAGTGAGAAATTAGGGTTAGAAGGTTGACGGTCACGGGTGCACACCAGTCGTAGACGATGACCATGAACCGTCGGATCGAGCGTGTATCGAGTGGACGGTCTGGATTGAGTCGGACGGCGCGTTGGTACGTGACCGCGGGGCCCTAGATCGGCCGAGTCGGATGGCGGCGCCGAATCGGGAGACGTCGCGTGGAGCTTCGGAGATGCCCAGGTTGACGCGGCGCCGCGTGGATAAGTAGAAAATTAGGGTATTTTCTTATTTATTTAATTCCCTAAACTTCGAAAATGCATAACTTTGTGTAGAAAAATCAGAAAAATAAAATAAAAATACCCTCTTGCTCAGTGAACAGAGGAGAATAATGTGGAAAAGAAATCATTTAATTTCATCAAGTATTCTATTTTTAATGATTTATTTACTATCTGCATTGTTTTAATTCTCCGTGCATATAGGAAATTCACCATGGCATGAGACCATAGGGCTTTTGAAGCCTCTGAATTTGGGAACATTCCTGAATTTTCCAAAGTCGAGGACCATCCTATGAAGAATTATTGATTTTTCAATTACTAGGTCACTAGTCCGAGTATTTTAAATCCAATAATTAGCATGTTGTGAAATAAATTCTAGGAAAATTTGGTGATGTTTCTTATGACTGCAGGACCCTAGGAAAAATAGGTTTTGAATTAATTCACTTGGAATAACCCTAATTGGCTTAAACACCCTAAATAGGTCTTTAATTAATTAGAGCTAATCATACACCAAATTGACTTGAAATCAATTCTCCACTGACCTTTAGGATCAGAGAAACCCACCATAAAAGTTTGAAGTCAATTGGACTTGGTTAGCCCTACTAAATGGGTTGATTAAGCCATTTAGCCAATTTAAAATTTAAAAATTCATAACTTTCAAAATACTTTTCAAAAATTCACCAAATTAGTTTTGGAGCCTCTCTGATATTAGGGAATTTAAGAAAATTAAAATTTCAATTTTCTAAAAAAGTTGATTTTTTGTATTATTTTAATATTTTAATAATTAAAAAATAATAAAAATCACAAAAATAATAAAATTCACCAAAATGTCACATTTTGAATTTTAATCACTTAGGAACAAACCCCATATTTTTCATAGGTCTCTATGATGAGTTATTAAATTTTAAAGCCCTAGGGTAATTTTAAAATAAAAAAAAATGTATTTTCTAGCATTTCCATTAAAATAATTCTAATAAATCAAAGAAAAATTAGAAAATTACAAAAATTGATTTTCTGATTTCCTTGATACCAGAGAGACTTTTGAAAAATATAAAATTCATTTTTCAACCTTTATTTTATTTTTTAAATTAATTAATACTCCAAAACTCAAAATAATTATAATAAAAAGAATATAATTCAAAAAATCACTAAAATTGGTCCAAGTGGTCCTCTAGTCATTAGGAATGTCCCATAATTTTCTTAAGGACAGAAACTTTCCCTTGGTCATGTTATTGAATTTTCCTTGGAAATCCCTATTTTCCACCAAAAATAATTACATAAATAAATTAAAATACAGAAAAATCACATTTTCTCCTCTCATGTCTTTATTGACATATGAGTGAAGTCACATAAAAATTTCAAGTTCATTTAAGCTCAATTTAGTGAGTTATGAAATTATTAAGCTTGAAGGGCAAAATAGTAATTAAAATTTTAACCCTTAATTAAAACTTTAGGTTTAATAAAATTAAAAAGTAAAATATTTGAGCCTAATCTGATTTGGATGATTGAAATTTAAATAATTAAAGGATAGGAACCTATTAAACAATTCAAAAATAATTGAAATGAACTTTAATTAAAATAATTAATTAAATTTGGAAGAATAATAAATTTGGAATTATTAAAATAGGGATGTCATTAGGAAGAGATTTATCCTTTAATTTAAGAATCCCTAAATTAATCATCTCAATAATATTTAATTCCTAATTAAAATGATAATTCAAACTTAAGATTTAAAATGCTTTAAAAGACTTAATCATTAAACTAAATTAAAGTTAAATTATTTAAATCGAAACCCTTTTAAAATAAAATATTAAATTAAAATTAAAAAATTAAATTAAATTAAATTAAATTAAATTAAATTAAATTAAAACACATTAAATTAAATTAAATTAAATCAAATTAAAAATTAAATTAAATTAAATTAAATTAAATTAAATTAAATTAAATTAAATTAAATTAAATTAAATTAAATTAAATTAAATTAAATTAAATCAAATTAAATTAAATTAAATTAAATCATATTATATTAAATTAACTTAAATTAAATTAAATTAAACCACATTAAATTAAATTACATCAAATTAAATTAAACTAAGTATAACATCACTTTAAGACATAAAAGAATTAAAAATAAATCTAAAAGCAACTGAACATTATTCCAAACTTAAATCCATTAATCGAAATTAAATCATGAACCACTTGAACATCCATTTGCCCCGAAAGCTTTTGTTGTCATAACTCCTAAACGGAGCATTAAGTGAAGTGTTACTTCACTTATAGGATATTCAAATGTCCTAGATTCAGCTGAGCGAGATATGAAACTTAAACTCCAGGACGATTAATTCATTTGTATAATTAAATTCTCTTTGACTTAAAATAATCCTAGAAATGTTGAAAAGATGTTTAAGACTCGTCTTAAGCACTTCCTCGATACGATAGGATATTTATAAGAACAATTGAACTTAATTGTTCTTTGATGAAGAAAATCGTCCTCAAACCAAAATACGAGAATCTAGACGTCATAGGAGATGACTAGCGATAGGATTAGGAACTTGGTAGAAAACCATAACCCTTCCCTTAGCTTTACCTAGGAATCGTTTTAAATGCTTAAATATTCTAATTGCGCTTTAAGTGCGGCTTGGGATGACGAGAAGACCCTCCGAGTACGCTTTTATTTTATTGCAATTTACCTTATTGTAATTTATTTAATCGCATCGCACTTACTTTTCTTGCATGATAAACAATCATTGCATGAAAACCCACACCTTTAGGATAGTCCCTAAAGCTGAAACCAAAACTAAAGTAAAAGTTATTGCAAGATAAAATTCACCACCACAACATTTCAAAATATAAAACAACTCAAAATTTAATCACAAACAGAACAACAAAACTACAACTACAACTAAATTAAAATGTCTTGTTAGATGATCGGGAATACCTCGGATGATGTAACCTACGTGTTCTTAACGGGATTTCCCACGGTCTAAATGAAAGTGTGGAACTCATTCGGTTGAGTTTAGCGAAATTCATACGGACTAAGTGAATCCGATAAAAATAACGATGCCGGAAGGATGGAACCGTGGGATCTTAACCGGTGTTGTTATAATCGAACTTTAAGATTTGTTTTAATTAAAACATAAAAAATACTTAGAAATTAAGACTTTCTCTAAACCGAACACTTCTCTCATCTCATGATTTATGATTTCTAAAACTAAACCTCTGCAACAACAAGGAGTTCGGAGCATGGTGGGCGGCACGGCCATCGTCATCAGCAAAACCTAAGTCTCTTCATGACAAACTTTCTTAGAATTAAATAACCAAGCCATAGGACTTCGAGGTAGCTTGCTCAGTGCGACATAAATCCTCGACTCTTCGTTAGGCATTTGCATGATCATGTCATGTAAATTAAGCCCTAACCTGGTCTTAGGACTCAGAGGTGATCGTTCGGTACGACATAAACCCTCACATCTTCGAGGCTATTTGTATGATTTTATCATACAAATATAAGTCTCTAATTAATTAAAATTGGCGAAGATCAAAACATTAAATAAACATTAGGACTTTCCTAAATTCGAGCCAAACAATTGGATAGTCGGGAAATTACGAAGTTTGCTTTGAATCCGTGATTTCTCCTACCTTTCTTCCTTTGAATTCCCAAAACAAAATGTTCCAAATTTGATCCATTCCCTATTGAAATTCCAATATTCGATCCCTTGAAAACTTAAACTTTGAAATTCTTGAGAGCAGAACTACGATTATTATCGAGAGTTTTCTTAGGTGATTCCCATCACTTAAGATGTAATTAACTATGAGGCTTGCCCTTATAGGGAATTTTAAGAACCCGAGTAATATAAACCTCGTTTAATGTCTTCATATTAAGCGAGGGAATTTGTCAGCTTATAAAATTGGTTCGCGGACCAAACGGACGTCACGAAACTTTTCTAGTTTATTTAATCGAGCCTCATTATCAAGCGAGTGTGTCCATTCTTCGGGATAGATACACGGTTTGTGGTGTGGTGCTCGTTTATATAAACTATTTGAGATGTGAGATCAGTTTGACTTCATATCTTAAAATTTTTTAAAATTATTTTCAAAATCAAAATACTACTTTCCAAATTATATATATATATGTAAATTAAATTTAAAATTCGCCGACAGTTTCTGTAGGCGACCCCCTCTTTTCAAAATGAAACACACACCGTACAGGCCTATTTCAGATAAAACGGAGTTACTTTTGAAGAAAATTAAAGGAATGGAGAAAGAACTACAGAATGTGAGAGATTTAATCGACAATATATCTGATTTATTTGATCACATTGAGTCGGAGGATGAAGGAACACTTTGATCGTTACTGGACACTCGGAAGCTAGCTTTCTTCATTTGCGAGACGAAGGGTTGGATCACTGAAGAATCCGCCGAATTTCCCTTCGGGCCTTTCATAACTTATTTGTACATCATCGTCATATAGGAAATATCGGAGAAGATGAAGATTCGACCTTGAAGAGTAGTAGTAAAGATTTTCATAGTATGTTTGTATTTATGTTATTTGATTTGATTTAGATTTTATTATGTGTGGAGTGATGATTTGAATATCTCGAAACTTAGTTGAGATATGCGTCATAGTTTTGTATCGGCATTTAGTGTGTCGTGGATTGGTTTGCGATGCTGATTGGTAGTAAGGATTGAAGTTTGAAGTTTGATTATAGAGTTTTAAATTATGTTCGTTTGTAAGTCTCATGGATTTCAATATTAAAGTTAATTTGTTGTGTTGTGTGAATTTGTTTGTGTATAAGTAGCTAATCTTCATATTAAATTAATAAATGATATGATCGGAAATATAATATAAGGCAAATCGAGGTTGAAAATGATTGACGAAATTCAAAAATTGAAATTTTTAGGACCTCGCCGACGGCGAGAAAATCCCGCCGACGACCGAGATCGATCTCGGCGACGGCGAAGAATTTCTCGCCGACGGTGGATTTTTCCCGAAACTTTTGCCTTATGGAATTAATTAGCTCAGCGACGGCGAGAAAAATCTCGGCGACAGCGAGAACGCAAAAAGACACATATTTGACCGGTCGGCCAGACACTATTCATCATCCCCTTCCTAAAATTTTCGAAAAAACCGACCTAGGGCTTGAGAGATCTTGGATTTGAAGCGATTTCAACACTTTTTGACACCGGATTTCATCTTCCCTTAGTAAGAGCTTCACTCCTATGCAAAAATTTTTTATTTTCACCATTGATTTCTTCTACATTGGGATATTTTGAAAAATTTTGAAATGTGAAGAAAATACTTGGAAGAATTTCATAGAAATCGATTTAAATGGATTTTAGTTGTTGTGGGAAGCCTTATTAGTAATATTTTGGAGTTTAGTTAAAATTTTGTAAATTTCACAGATCGAAAAATTGCTCCACGACAAAAACGTCGAATAGAGTTTGACGAAAACCGATTCATCAATGCACGAGCACAGGCAAAATATTTTGAAAATATACAAGGAAGAAAGTGCATTGCGGATCGAGTATTCAATAATCCAGTAGGAGAAGTAGAGCGAGTTATAAAGGAGCGAGGATGGGAAAACACGTTTCGTTGCCAACGGAGCAGGCTGTAGAAGTTGTAAAGGAATTTTATACAAACTTAACACGGGCGGAAGATGCACGGTTAAAGTTAGAGGATTTTTCGTAGATTTCATGATTACTTAAAATAAACGCATATTATGAAGTTCAAGACACCTGGAGCGAATATGAAACTTTTGGAACTATGGAAGGACCATTAGAAGAGGTGATTGACTTTCTCACTCGATGGGAAAGGAGTACGGAAGATAAAGCGGCGAACGGGTAAACTTCCTCTTTCATGCTAAATGCGACATCGAAAGCACGGCATTATTTTATTTGCTCTACTTTGTTACCTACCTACCATCATAGTGAGGTAACAAGAGATGAAACGATTACGAATTTACGTATTCGGAACCGAAGAGTATTAATGTGGGAAGTGTTATATATAAAAACATATTAGCCATTGCTTAGAAATGAAAGTGGAGGAGGATTAGGACATCCTGGTCTTATCTATGCACTTTGCCGATTATGCGGGGTAGAGGCGAGATGATGAGGAATGGATAGAGCCTATGAAACCCCTAACTCGAGCTAATATAAAGAAATATGAATCCCGCGAAAGTTGGAGATCGGGAGTGAGAAGTTATTTCACTCGATCCGGTAGAGATATACCCTCTACTAGCTATGAACCTCCCGAGCCTACCACCCCTACCCTACAAGATCCGATGAATGAATTGACTCGCATAGGAGGAGTTTTGAGCGGTTTGGAGAGACCATGGGGAGAAGGTTTGATCATTTTGATCAAAGGATTGATAATCCGGAGAGGAGACATGATTATGATAGTGAGTACCTCCGGCGACATTCGGAATACGAAATTGCATATTATGAAGGCGAACGTCGTTATAGGAGTGGAGATTTAGATGTTGTCTTTCCAGATTGCCCCGGGTATACTCGGTATCATCTCGCACGAGTCTTCTCGCAGCCTTACGGATCGGGGAGGAGATGATATAGCACTGGGACTTTGATGTCTGAAGATTAGGACTTTATTTGTTTTATTTGTTTGATGTTAAGTTATTTTAAAGACTTTATATATTTGTAATATTCGATACTTTTATGTTTTGAGACATTGGATGTTTGTTAGATTATTTGCTTGAATTATTGTAGTAGTTTAGTTTTTGTTTTTGTGTTAGTTAATTACATTTTTTTTTATGTTAAATAGGATGTTAGTTTTCTTTAGTATGTTTTTATTTTATTCCGTATTGTTTTAAATTGTAAAATTGTTAATCCGTTAGTTAAAATGTTTTTAATATGTTAGTAATTCATATGTGTAGTGTAGAGTTAATTTTAATTGTTATAGTTAATACTTATCTTAGATTTATCCTCGCATTTTCTTTAAATTGTTATATATATATGGAGAATACTAACGATACGAGTTCGATGAAAAATGTAAAAAAAAAAAGCTCGCAAAAATTTCAAAGAAAAGAAATACCTAAACTTCGAAGGTATGATTTATTTACTTTCACTTTTTCATTATTTAGAGTAGATATAAAAATTTAAGTTTGGGGGGGATAAAATACAAATTTAGTTATTAACTTGTTTTCAATTTCTATTTTCAAATTATTATAAAAATGATTTTTATAGCAAATTTTTCAATTTGATTTAATATGAATTATTTTTTTAAATTATTATAAAAGGTTAAATGAAATATTTCTAGTACTTTAATTAATTAAATAGAATAAACTATTTGGTTAAAAGGGAATAAGAATATAGTAAACTATTTTTAGTAAGGAAAACTATATTCTAAAATTAAAATTCTTAAGTATTCAAGTGAAAAAGAAAAGATTGAAAATCAATAAAGTAAAAACTATGAAGTATATATAAGCTAAGAAATATTTCTAAGTTTCAAATTTAGGAAAATGAAAATGAAGTTCAAAATTATTAACGAGCTCTCAGGATACGGTAATCCTCATCAAAAAAAAAAAAAAAAAGAAAAATAAGGAGAAGCTTGAGGAGATGCGCTTATCAAAAATTGGCTTCATTTGAATTAACTCAAGGAAAAAAAAAACTTAGATATTTCCAAACTTATGTTTATGAATTAGAATTTTACTTAATAGTGTTTCTTGAATTTCTTATCATATGAATATCTTAAGTAGTTATTCTTTTAAATATAGTACATTCACGAAATGAATAGTAAGCTAGAAATCTTAGGCACGATAACTAAATAAGTTATTTACATAAGATTAATTAAATTACATGAATTATTTTTGTTTAACTTTATTATGATATTAATTAATCTAATTCATAGTTTATTTAAATTGAAAAATCTTATTATAAAACTCATTATTTTTATGTAGTACTAAAAATTACTTGAGGACAAGTAATAAGTAAGTTTGGGGGATTTTGATCGCTGAAAAATTTATTAAGAAATTCATACCTATTTTTTGATGAAATTGCACTTTAAAGAAGGGTATTTTCTTTATTTTGTTACAGGAATGAATAATTTAGGTGATAAAAGCAAAAATCATAAAAAAGAGCGAATTTGGATTAAAATCATGCAATTTGTGCTGAGTCGCCGACGGCGAGATCGAGCCTGCCGACGGCGAGGTTACAAGAAAAAAATTCGAAGAATTTATAACCGTCTCGTCGACAAGTCGAGCTCGAGACCGCCGACGACGAGCTAGAGCGGTTTGAAGATCTTAGAAGCCTCGCCGGCGGCCGAGGTAGTTCGTCGCCGACGGCGAGGTAGTTCGAATGGCACGAATACATTGAACCTGGACACTTTTTGAAGGGATGCTTACGCACCTCTTGGTCCTTTGCTCACCTCTATATATAGAGGCCGAAAATCAGTCTTTGAGTGTGTTCTAAGTGTGCAATCTTTTAGTCTTTTGTCTAGTTTTGTGTGCAGTTGTGTGTCTTTAGTGAGTCTTTAGTGAGTTTAGTGAGTAATTAGTGAGTCGTCTTGATCTTTGGAAGGAAGAGTCGAAGAGGCTACGAGGAGTCTGTTTTGGGATAAATCGAGATAAGTATTTGTATTTATTGTTTTTAACTTTAAATGAAATCCATGCTTAGTTTAGTTCCCATGCATTCTGAGTAGTTTATTAGTCTTTCTCCCTGTTTATGAAATTAAGTGTTAAAATAGAGATACTTTTATATATATTAATAAATTGTGATAATTTTTACTTAAAACTTAATTTACTTTCAAACTGGCCATTTGATTTGTTAAAATATGTTGATTATCAACTATAGTAAAAATTACATCGATATTCGGGAATTCAAAAGCCTTGGAAGGAGGGTGCGAATAAATAGGGAAATAATATCATTTGGGCGTAGAATTGAGCATTTTAGTGTGACGGACTAAAATATTCGATTCGGTCCTATTGTTTGAGGCGAAGTGTAGATGTTAGCCCTCGGGCGAGGGGAACGTGGGAGCTGCGAAGTGGCGGTCGGTATCCTCCCGGCCTAGCCGCGGATGCGATGATCAAACGTAGGATTAGTCGATATTCTTTACACCGGACCAAAGGGTAAAGAATAGGAATGCTTCTATTTGTCACAATACCTTAAAATTATCTATTTAAATTCATCAATCACTTAAATTTCTAAACGAGGGAAAGATACTTTTTACGAATAGTTAAGACTTATTTAGCAATTAGTTTAATTTTACGCACTTTCGATACGTATTAATTTTCTACTTAGTTAAGTTACACTAATTAAAATACTTAGTTTACTTTATTGCGCTCAAATTTAGAATTCCAAATTTTCGTATACTTATTTTAAAAATTATTATTCTTATTTTAAATTAGTTGTTATTTAATTTTCTCTTTCACTCATGGGATCGATAACAAGGACTCCGCTAGAGCGCATGTATTACTTGATACGATACGTATACTTGCGTAGCATCCACAACATAAACAATTACAATTCTATACATATAAATAGGGGGGTCAAGTTTTTGGCGTCATTGCAATTAAATTAAAAATATCATAATATAAAATTGTGGGTCATCCAGCTATACTCCAGAGTTTAATGTGTCTATCCTAGTTGGTTCTACCATAACTCTCCCGAGTCATTATACTTCACAACATATTTTAACAATTCACTTAGCCATAATAAAAAGTAAATGAAGATTTGAAGATTAGACAACACATTAGATTATAAAAACCACTTTTAAAAGCAAAAGGGTACTATTCATAAAACATGGAAATCAAACCACAAAGCTTCATTAAATAAATAAGGAAATCCACTACTTAATGTGTTCACAAAAATACAACAATATGAAAAACACAAATACTTATCTCCCTCTCAGGCACAAAGCTTTGAAGATGCTCCACACAAAGGAATTTTGATCCTTTGCTGCTATCATGAAGCCTCTCCTCCCTGTACACTCAAAAACTCACTAAATGGCTAACTAAAACCTATCCTAAGGAACTCTATAGCATCTGCCCTTAACCTTCTGCTCTCCCCTCTTATATAGCTTTCTCTAATCCTTTCTTCATCCCACTTGGCCAACCAATTAAGTCCCTACGTTCTGCAGATGAACCGCTCAACAACTGCCCAAGCAGTTGTTGTTGCTTATGTGTTGGGGGTTTTGGCCCTAGATGCCAAGCTCTCTGTCAACAGGCGCCTAGCCGCCCATAGAAGCAGCTCCTAGGTGCCAAGTGGGTGGCACCTATGCGTAGCTTTTTCGGTTTCAAGACTGTGTGCTGGAGCTTAGATGTTAGGGGTCTGGAGCCTAAACACCAGTCTTCGCTTCATGTCCAACACCTATTATACTTGTAAGAAAAACATGAAAATACCTTCCTTTGAAGTGCAATCTTATCCAAAAAAATTGAATAAAAAAATAAAAGCTTCTTTTTTACACATCAATTGCAATAAAAAACTTAGAGCTGAATCGAAAAAAAATGACACATTTAAATGAAAGAGTTGTACTTATATTCAGGGCAAAGTATTGCTGGAAGAATGGAAACTTGGGTCTTAAAAGGTACAAAATTGTTGATGACATGAGAAGGTACAAATTGTTGATTCTGAAACTGAGTGAGAATCTTTTTCTATTTATATCTATTTTATTATTATACGCAATTTATTAGTTTTATATCGTTTGCGCTCTTCTTACTCTAGGATTTGTTTCTTATTTCCATAGAGAGATAAATGTATTGGATGCCTTGTGAAATATGAACAATGTAAGTTTAGTTTTGATGTCTTTGATGTATTATGGAATATATATATATATATATATATATATATATATATATATATATATATATATATATATATATATATATATATTTCTTCTTGGGTCTGTTCATGAGAAAGCTGAACTTCCTTGATTTATATGTATCCATTTCAATGAAAATGTTCTCACTTTTTGCTTTTGCAATTTACAATATTGTTTCTGAGATCATATGAACGATATTAGATTTAATGTAACCATAAAATTATATGGAGAATATGGAACAACATAATCTTTAAAACAGCAGGTATGCATATGTTAAGTTTAATCCAATACATTTCAGAAAATCTATACTTTGTTATAAGAATTTCCAAAGAAGTAATGGAAAAGTAAAGAGCAACATAACTCCAAAATAGCAAGTATTATAGAATTGATCTGTTGGTTTATTTTTTTTCTTAAATAAAAATAATTTAATTTAATATATATGTAATTTTGATTTTGAAAAAAAATTTATTTTAAAAATGAGATCGAAACAAATCTCATATATTCAATGATGTAAATTTCTTTTTTGTTTTTGGAAGGTGTTGGATATGTAAAGCCGTAAGAGTTGTGTTGCATGCATTTAAATTTCCTTTTTTTTTAAAGACGTTAGATATGTAAATACAGAAGAATGAGGTGGTATATATGCATGTAAATCTTTATTTTTATTTTATTCTTATGGTGTTCGATACTTAAATACATGAAAATAGAGTTGTATGCATGTAAAATATTTTTTTTTAAAGGTGTTACATATGTAAATACATGAGAAAAGAGTGGATGTAAAATCCCTTTTTTTTCTAAGGTGCTATATATGTAAAAATAATTTTTTTTTAAAAAAAAGGAACTAAGGAGCTTACCTTGGCTTGCGACTTGGAGAGAATGGAGATGGAGCTCACGCTAAGAGAGGGAGGAGGAGTAGTTGTGTGGGAGATTGAAGATCTTTTTTTTCAGGACAAGGAATAGCGGAGGTTGTAGCATGGTTAGAATGAGCTTAGGTTCTTAGCGGCTAGGCATGGGAGAGGAGATAGGGAAGCTCACGGGTTAGAGAGGAAGAGTAGTGGAGATAAGAAGAGAGGTTGGGAGAGTTTCATGAAGATTCAAGATGAGAAAAGAGGTTGTGGTCAATAAAAATTGAGAGCAAGCCTTTCCCTTCTTCCAAAATCATGAATTAAAAAAAAGAATAATAGTTTAAAAAAAAAAACCTCGTTTTATATTATTTAAAACTTTGTCTCTTTCTTTTCTTCTTTTTAGTTTTATTATTGTCATTATATATATATATATATATATATATATATATATATATATATATATATATATATATATATATATATATATATATATATATATATATATATATTGTTATTTTGTGTAATATGAGCTTTGACTTGATTTGGAGGGTAGTGAACTTGCCTCACTTTTGAGTACTTTTTAGTCTAAGTTATGAAAAATGGCTTGTACTCACTCATCATGTGGATTGAGCCTCATGGGTGCTTGGGTGGACAATTCCTATTCATGTGGATTTGAGTTAAGCATGGGTTTGGGTGAGTCATTAAAGTGGTAAGCTACTTTTTGGGAAATTAAAAAAAGGTGGTTAACTTTTCTAGTTATGGTCTGGTGGCTTACATGAAGTTTTGGTTTGGCTTGGTGACTTGCATGTGGCTTGGATGTAGTTTGGTCGCTTGCTTGACTTGCATGAAAGTGGATTTTGGTGATTTTTTGGTTTTTATGTCATTTGTAATGAGCCTAATTTTAGGTCATTTTGATCATGAGACTTTATACCTTAAGTTTGATTGATTTTCAATGCGATGAGTGAGCTCAAATTTATTTCATAAAGGCTTTTATTTAATTTAAATTTGAATTTGATTTGGGTTGATGGGCTTGGGATTAAATTTGAGGAGTTTTGGGCTTTTGGGTTCATCATGGTGAATTTTGAAATTAATTTTGGGCCTTGGATTTTGGTTTTTAGGAATTTTTAAAATTTTGATTTTAATTTTGATTTAATGGTGAAATGTATGTAAGTGTGAATGGAGTGAATTGTGAAGTGAGTGAGAGTGGGGTGAGTGTGATGTTTCAAAGAATTAAACCTCTAAGTTCAAAGGGTCTCTTTAGGGTTTCTTTAATCCTTATATGAACTCTACTTAAGTTTTAACATGTTAGTCTCAATCGACTCAACTAAGTGTCGAAGATTTAAAACCATACATATGAGATTACAAGGGTCAAGAGGTGGTTTGAATTTCTAGTTGATCTGGGTTCCAACACTAGTCCTTTAGGAGAGCCAGTGGGGAAGTCATATGGCTAGACCCTAAGCTCTAGAGAGAGAAACAGACCTCACCAAAAAATGAGGCCAACAACGGTTACACAATTCTCTCGTTCTACTATTTATTAGAGCGCTCCTCTTTCTTTTTCTCTATGTCTTCTGTTATATTCCTTCGGTGTAATTCACTGGACAATTTTGAATTCAACAATACCAAATAATTTGATGAAGACAATTAAAAGTTTAATGAATACTTTAAAATTAAAGGAACAACATAGATCTTCCAATGGAATGCTTTAAGATTTTGGTGTAGCTCTCATCATCACCTTTTACTAATTTTTCATAATTTTTATGGTCACAAGAGACCAAATAGGTTTTTCCACTTTGTTATCGTATATTTTCCAACTATGGGGAAGTGGAGACTTCTGGAACACCATGCATATAATGGATTATTTCAACTGAATTTACCCTCAGTTTTTGCAGATTTTTTAAGCAAAATTTTTAATGTCTCTTTTAAAATTCCTTACATATATGTTTGCTAGGTCTTTGTATAAAATTAAAACATTAACATCTCTCTACTGTCATAATATTCAATCACAAAACAAAACTCATTAAAATTATCTCAACTTCTATCATTCTAATATAACCTCTCTGGGGGGTCCTCCCACGTCTTTTCAGGATGCAAATAATCACAACATGTACACTATAGATTCATGATGCATCCAACACTTATTTTTCATTCATTCAATAAACACACCGCCCCAAATCTATCCCTTTTTGTCTTAACACACAAAGTCTAACAAGATATTAGCCATCAAAATATTATTTAACTGTCAATCCCTAAAACTCAAAACCTTGATCATTGAGAGCAAACCACCTTCTCCATAAGTTTTCACCTTTTTTCAATAGGTCTATTTGCATACATACCACCCAATTTGTATGCATTTACATATGTAATGCCAAAACTTTACTTTTTTTTACATTTATTCCACCCATATTATTCATATTACATAACCAAAATCACCATTTTAACTTAAATGGTGAAATGCATCTCTTCATGCATAAGGTGCTATGTACTTAAAAATTAAAGTTCAGGTGCTAGATATGCAAATACACTGGCATTGTGTGGCATGTATGTAAATCTTCCTTTTCAGTGTGCATTAACTTCCAACATTCCATCAGCCCACTCATTCCATTCGTAAACTATATGTTATATGCTGTTCCATGCTCTGAATTTATAATTTTTGTTATGCAATTTTTCATTAACTTGAAATCATATAATCTTCGGGCTCTTTTGAAATCATTTTTATTATTTTATTTTAAAAATATATTCATTTAGTATATTTTGAATTTATTTTTATTTTTAAAATAAATTTACAGTTTTAAAAATCATTCCAAAAAAAAAAATTTTTTTTTAGTGTTTTGAAAATAGTTATTGTTTAAATTTAATGCTATATATTCAAATTTCAGAAAAAAAAAATCATCAATATTTTAAATATAATGCTATCTAATCCGAAATCACAAATCAAATTTCAACAACAATTGAAATTAAAACTTAACGGAAAAACAATCATTTTAAAATTTAATTACAAACACAATAACTCTTAAATAAAATCAACACGAACATCAGGAATGTGTGCGATCTTGGGCCAATCAAAGCCTGACAACTTTTTATAACGCTTCACCAACTCTGGATGACAATTTTTTATTGTTAGTGAAGCCAAAGAGGAAGGGAGGTCTGGCAATGATTCGAGGAGTGGAATGCTATATAAATATAGATGGTTGAGGGATAAGATGTCCGACAAAGAAGCTGGCAGACACTGCAACGATCCCAAGTATTCAAGAATAATTATATTCAAAGTGAGAGGGAGTTCTGGCAATGAATTGAGGCGTGGAATGTTATGTAATTCTAGACGATGGAGGGAAGAGATGCCCGACAAAGAAGGTGACAGGCACTGTAGGTTATCACAACCTTCTACTTTTATTGAATCCAAAGAGGAAGGGAGGTTTGGCAATGATTCGAGGAGTGGAATGCTATCTAATTCTAGTTCCTTGAGGGATGAGATGTCCGACAAAGAAGATGGCAGGCGCTCTAGTTTATTAAGCTTATGTAGAATCAGAGAATACAAAGAGGAAGGAAGTTTTGGCAATGATTTGAGGAGCGGAATGCTGTTTAACGATAGACGGTTGAGGGATGAGATGGCCGACAAAGAAGATGGCAGGCACTTTAGTTTATCAAGCTTATGTAGAATCAGAGAATTCAAAGAGGAAGGGAGTTTTGGCAATGATTTGAGGAGCGGAATGCTGTTTAACGATAGACGGTTGAGGGATGAGATGGCTGACAAAGAAGATGGCAGGCACTTTAGTTTATGAAGCTTATGTAGAATCAGATAATACAAAGAGGAAGGGAGTTTTGGCAATGATTTGAGGAGCGGAATGCTGTTTAACGATAGACGGGTGAGGGATGAGATGGCCGACAAAGAAGATGGCAGGCACTCTAGGTTATCAAGATTATATAAAGATAGTGAATACAAGGAGGGAGGGAGTTCTGGCAATGATTTGAGGAGTGGAATGCTATCTAAATATAGATACTTTAGGGATGAGATGGTCGATAAAGAAGATGGTAGACACTGTAGGTTATCAAGACTACATAGAGACAGATCACAAAGAGAGGAAGGGAGATCTGGCAATGATTTGAGGAGTGGAATGCTATGTAAATCTATGTGCTTGAGGGATGAGATGCCCGACAAAGAAGATGGCAGACACTGCAATGATTTCAGATATTCAAGATGTAATTCTTCCAAGGAGGAAGGGAGAGACTGCAGGGATTTCTCAGCGCCACTATCCACTTGTTGCAGTCCACCGAGGGAAATCAGATTGGGACAACTTTCAATTCTCAATTTTGCTACATCCGCCAGAAGAAGAGATTTGATGTTTGGACATGAACGGACCTCTAATGTTTCAAAGGGAATAGATTTTGAAGTGCCGCTACTGTTGCTAGTGCCTTTCTTGAAGTTCAAAGCACCCTTCCATCCGATGTTTTGTATCTTCATTTTCTTGAGCTTAGGAGGCAAATAGGGCAACTCCTTCAGATTTGGGCAGTTATGGAGGAAGAGTTCAGTTAAGCAAGGAAAGAAACAGTCATATGCTGCTGCTCCTTCTCCATCAAACCAATCCTCCAATACTTGTAATCCCTCCATATTTAGCACCTCCAACGATGGAAACACAGAAACCTTGTCTTTCCCATGGAATTTACAATCAAGCCGCTTTGCTTTTGGCATGTTACGAAGGTACAGTGACTTGAGGTAGGGAAGCTGCCCAAAAGGTGGAAGAGTTTCCCACTCCGAACACTTCTCCAGACAGATGTACGCAAGATTGGAGATCAAAGCTGCATTGCACATCCATTTTGCAGAGCTTTTTCCCTTGTAAGAAAATATGGACAAACTCACTAGATTTTTGTGTGCTGTAAGATTTTCAAGCACATTCACATCTAAGTCAGAATTTCCAATGGTCCGTAGGCTTCCCACTCCCATGTTTGAGTTCCATTCATCAACAGTATTGCCCCAATTCAAAAATAATTCTGTGAGTTTTCTCTTCTCGAATAATTTTGCATTGCGAGCCTCTCCAACATCCTTCACATTTTCCAGAAAATGTATTTTTAATTTGCGCAACTCGCTCATATGTTCCAACTCCCCAATTCTATAACCATTCTCATTCTTAACATTAAACCCATTTAGTTCTTGAAGTGACCTTAATTTCCCAATTCCAGGTACACTAGAAAATACATCCGGGGGCAATTCCAAGTGACGCAGATTGGAAATATTACTAACATTGCCTGGGAAGAAATAATTAGAGCAAGATCCCCCAACCACATTTTTATAGATTATGAACTGCAAATGATAAAGACTGCTTAGAGATCTTGGCATCTGAGCGAGCCTTCCAGTAAAATTCAAATATCGAAGATGTCTCAAATATTTAATATCCTCAGACAACTCTTCCTGATATGGAGAGGCTATGAACAACAAACGAATGTTTTTTGATGCTTTAAAAATTTCAGCAAGTATTCCAGTAAAACCTTTATCACCGCTTCTACTAGTCAAAAGAAGTGAATGCAGATTATTAACATCTTTGATCATTCTCAATACTTCTAGATTTTCAGTTTTAACAAATAAGTGTCGAATAGTCTTAGGAATTTCAAAAGATGAAACATTATCTCCCACTAATCTAAAACATTCTTCTTTAGAAATAGACTGTGCCAATTCATGTACTAAATCATACATCTTATAGTATATTTTCTCATCCTGAATCTTGTCAAAAAACGATTTTTCCACCAAAACATCAAAATAACTTCCTCCAAAATCTTCCAAAGTCTTTCCATCCATAGAAGATTCCTGAATGAAACCTAATGCAATTCACATTCGGACTAAATCATCTTTATCAAACCGATGATCTTGTGGGAATATGCCACAAAATGCAAAACAATTTTGTAGAGGTTGTGGGAGGATAGTAAAGCTCAATCTTAAGATAGACAAAATGTTATTGCCACCAGGTTTTGGTTTTATGTTTAGAACATCGGTACTTTCTAAAATGTTCCTCCAAAAGCTCTCCATCAAGTTAGAATTAAGAACACCACCGATGATCTTAGCTGCTAATGGAGAGCCAAAAAGTTCTTTAACTATCAAACTAGCAATGTCTATTAATTTTTTATGAGTATCAGGGTTCTCTACACCAGCAAATGCATGGGCATTGAGTAACCTCAAACACACATCTTCCTTCAAGCCCTGCATTTTCAATGTTTCCTTCTTCTTTTTAATAACATTTGCAATCGCCGATGCAACTGAATCCATCCGGGTCGTCAACAAAATTTTACTTCCCAAACCTCCGTAAACTAGAGGGCAGAGTACATTCTCCCATTTGTTTGTATCTTCCTCCCAAATGTCATCCAGAACAAGCAAGAACCTTTTGGATTGCACGACATCTTTAAGACTCTCATGGACAGCAGGGAGTGACTCCAAACGAGGCCTCTTAAGACATTCCAACATATCGGCAATGACCTTTTCTGCATCAAAGTTTTTGCAAACACAAACCCACATTTTCAGTTCAAATTCTTCTTTCAGATCTTCATAGATGTGTTGTAAGAGAGTGGTTTTGCCCATGCCACCATGACCCACTATGGATAGAACAGAAATGTTTTTGTACAAAGTAGGGCTAGCAATATGAGTTCCATCTTCATTTGCTGGCTTCCTCAACCACTGCATAACACGATCCTTCTCCTCGCCTCGACCGATGAGATCATTTTTGGGCAAACATCCTGTTTTACGATCTTTCCACAACCGAAGCTCCAGCTCCAGTTGCTCCTGTTCTACGTTTTGGATGAGAGGAATGAAAGTAGTGACCTCAGCTGAAACTTTATCAAGTTTCTTCACAACTGCCTCCAGTCTCTCCAAGTTGGGATCAATTTTGAAAGCTCGTCCGCAGACTCTGCGAATTTTGCGAGCATGTTCCAAAACAAATCTAGTTAATGAAGAACGCACCTTTGTTTCCTCCATGTTCAGCTCCTGTTGTTCTTCTTCAAGCTTCATGTACTCAAAGTCATCAAGAACATCATCTGCCTCATCGATGGCATCTCGTAACTGCCATATGCATCTGTTGAGATCCGGGTTGCCATCTCTGATCTGAGCACGATTGGAAGCAGAGACGAAAGCTTTGATCTTGGGGTGGTTCTTTCGCAGCCTTTCGAGCTCCTCCTTCATGCCTGTCTGCCATCTATATTGATCTTGCAGGTAATCAGGGAAAGCGTTGATGAGCTTATCCATGATTGGACCAATAACCCAGTCCGCCATGTCACCGATAGTGGTAGAAGCAAGAGGGACGGTGGAAGAGAGGAAGAGAAGGAGATGGTCAAGAGGAAGGAAGTAGGTGGCTTTGCTATGAAGGATGTGTAAAGTATGTTTACAAGTTAAAGAGTGCTTTCCACTGGTTTCCAGTTGACTCTCATTGACGAAGAGCCATGGATGTGGATTGCTATAATGGATGTGTGGTGGAGGATGGAAGGGATGGCGTTGAAGTATTTGGGTAAGATGTGGTTTCTACTGTGTAATATATTAAAGAGCAGGGTTTCACATTACTAATATTATTTAACTAAAAAAATATTAATTCAAACAACTTAATATATTTTTTGATTTAAATTTATATTATTTAATTACTTACATAGACTAAACAATAATAATTAAGAAAAAATTAATCAAATTTTAATTTAATTTAATTAACATTTTCTAATTAATAACTAAATATTAATTATTAATTAAAAATATTAATATCAACAACAAGAACAACAACAAACCTTTATCTCACTAGGTGAGGTCGCCTGTATGAATCATTTTTCTCTATTGCGTCCAATTGAGTGTCAAATTTTCATTTAATTCTAATAAATTAAAATCATTTTTATACAATATGCCCTAGTCTTTCTAGGTCTACCTCCGCCTTTCTTAACATGAGTTGTATCTAAAACATTTACTCTATGACCCGAGGCTTATAGCCTTCTGAGGTCTTTAAGTGGAGAATATGTCAACCACTTGCTCTTGTGGAGTCTTTACAGTGAGGACTCTGTCTACTACTAGCTTCCTATCGAGACTTGCCTCTTGGGCTCGTCTTTAAGAGGCACAATAACTTTTCATCGAGTTTTGTCTCTTGGGCTCGACTTACAAGGGTATTAGATCTTCCCACCGTGTCTTGTCTCTTGCGCTTGACATTCAGGGGCATGGTAGCTTCTCGTTGAGTTTTGTTTCTTATGCTTGACTTTCAGGAGTACCGTATTTCTCATCGAGTCTTGCCGCCTAGGTTTAACTTATAAGGGAATGGTAGTTTCTCATTGAGTCTTGTCTCTTGCGCTCGACTTCCAAGTATACCATATCTTGTCATCAAGTCTTGCCTCTTGGGCTTAACTTCCTGGAGCAAGGTAGCTTCTCATTGAGTCTTTCCTCTTAGGCTTAACTTCAGAGGTACCGTATCTTCTCATCGAGTCTTAAATCTGGGCTTAACTTCTAAGGGTAAGGATGGAGATCTTGTCTGCTGCTTACCTCAAAGGGCCTTAATACACAAAAATCTTTCGTGAGAGAATAAGAAAATTTCACTGAATGATAAGTTTTTAAAGTAAAATGAAAAAACTCGCTAGAATAAAATTAGGAGTTTATATACTAGTCTTTTACTCAAATAATTTGGAATTGTACTTCTCATTAGATAACCCTGACAATTTTCTTCTGGTTCTCATCACCTTGTTCTTGTAAGTAGCGACCCGGGTGATCTTAGCGTATCAATCATTTAATTTTTTTCTTTAATTGAAAACATTTTTATGTTGAATGCACCTTTGCTTGATGGAAATGACAATATTGAGACTGGTTTCCACCATATGGATTTTCTAACGACCTTGACCACTTGCCTTTTTCATCCTTGATGACCATTAGGATGTTGACACATGACATGTTTAGTAGCGTGTATTCTTTCTCTGATCGAGGCGCAAGATTCATCTGCGGTTCGAACTTCTTTCGTGGTGAAATTTGATCGGTATCCCAAAGGTTATTCTTGTGCTTGCCCCCCAATTGCTCGAATTGTTTCTTGTGTGCATTGATGGCCTCATTTGCAGAGATTTGAGCTTCGACATGATGGATAAGAACGGCATAAGAGCGAATCGTCGCCTGCATTAGTTATGAGTAGAAAGATCCTGGGCGAAGCCCTTCAAGAGAGACTGGTCTCAATAACTCTTGATCCACTCCCGGAATTTGGCGGGATTCAGTGGAGAACCGGCAAAACTATTCCTAGAGGGGTTTCCCCTCATTCTCTCTATAGGTGGGATGAATCTTTGATGATCATTCTACTTGCTAGGAACTACTCTACAAATAGTTAGACAAGCTCATTGAAGGTGTTGAAGATGCCCCCGGGAGGGAGTAGTTACATGTGCGAGCTAGACCCTTGAGAGTCGCAGAGAACACTTGACAGAGAAGCAAATCAGAGGCACGGTGAATGTGCATGATAGTTCGATAGTGGTCGACGTGCTTACATGAGTCAGTTACCCTTTTGTAGACATCGATGTTTGGGAGTTTGAAGCCCGATGGTGATTGACGATGTCCGGCAGGTGGTAATCGGTGGTAATTGACGGCGGTCGGTGGTGATCTACGGTGACGGGAGTGGTGCTAGACTTCGGTTCACTTTCAAAGCTTCAAGCTCTTTCTCAAGCCTCAAACTTTCCTCATCAAACACTCAACTCCTCATAACTTTCGCAACAAACATTAAAGGCTTTTGCCTATTAAGCCATAAAATTGTTTCATTATATATATTTATAAATAGATAGTTAAAACTAAAAAATAAATGTTATATTTTTAAATTTTTTATTTTTTGTGATAATTTTGTTGAAAAACTTATTTTACATGATTGTATTAATAATAGTTAATCAAGTTACATTATATTCTATTTCCCTTTTAGGCTATGTTTGGTAGCAAGTTTTTGACAGAATTTACACATAAATTAACATAAATCATTCCAAACATGAAAAGCATGTTAGATAAATCCCGGGCTCTGCAAAATTCAAAATTATGAATAATAGATTAGATAAATCCCGGGCTCAATTTTCTCTGATTTCTGGATTTACTGAATCTATTTATTTGAAGGATTTACTGATATAAAAAATTTAGAAGAACTTATGCCAAACATGAGACATGTTAGTTGGATTTAAGTGAATTTAATATTAACTGAATCAAACACTTATACAGATTTAAAAGCATATGGATTTAACAGCCAAAGACCCCCTTGGGATTATTTGCTTATTTTCAGAAGAAGGTTTGTGCTAATCTATAACTAATTATGTGGTATTTGTTTATTTAGATATAGATTAGCATAAAAATATCTAATTATGTGGCTCAATTCAGACTAAAAAATCCCCCTAGAACTACCAATAAATACATCAAATTCAACATAAAAATAAATGCCTAAGTCCCCATTAACTAATCTCATTGCAAAGTAAACCAAAAACTACCAAAACTATAAGAAGAATCCACGCCGGAGTCCGAATCATCCATCCAACTTGAAGCCTCGACGATCAATCAAAGGAAAATTAATTTGAAAATAATATATTAATGAAAAATGATTCATAAATTTTTATTTTGTATGAAATTTAAGAAGAGTAAATATTGATGTTATGAAGTAGAATTAGATGCTAATAATTCTCATATAGGATTATCATGCTTTCTACTCCATATAATTTTTGTGCAAAAAATGAAATAATAACTTATAAGCATAAAAAAGAAGCCAAGTAACTTAAATTAGAGGTTATTCTAAGCTTCTATAATCATGAAGTTAATATTGCATATCTAGTGCATGTTTCTTTCTCTAAAATCAGTTATGAAATAATTTAGAAGTTACTAACAAGTATTAGTCGGTACTTCTAAAACTAAATTTATCATGAAATTATTAGCATGTCACTATTAATTAAAAGATTATTAAGGTTCCCAGTGAAAATATTACTTCATGTTATTCCCCATGAAAATATTCTTATTATTTTCGGATTTTTTCCTCCACAAAATATTCACAAAAGGGTGTGAGTACAAATTACCACACTAAGCGCTCTTGAGTACGGTTACTTCAAGGATCTTACATAACAATTTTGTCTTACTTTTATGGTATATAATTTCTCAATCAGTGTATTAAATGATATAGAACTCTTGATTTTATTTTATTTCTTTTATTATTTATTTATTTTACTTCTTTCATTTTACATATGCGATAGGGGCAGTTTTACATGAATTTTTAGTTTTAAGTGCTGATTTCGAGCAGCGTATGTAGAATTTTGAAATTTCCTTCTGAACTTCTTCGACATGATTCTGGTGAAGGTGAGAAGGGTCGAAGAGGTGCATTGTTGTAATTCAACATACTTCTTGCGTCAGATTGGTGAAGAAAGTGTGTGGAGCGTGTTGTGTAAGTTTTCTTATGTGTAGAGAGGAAACACATGGGTTATTTATAAACCTTTCTAAAATTCATGGTGAAATTTTTTGTGGTGTGAGTTCATGATTTCTTCCATTCTCGGATTTTTCCGCGTACTTTTTTTATATATTTTTCTAGTTGTTTTGATTTTGTTTTCTGTTCAATTTCTGTACCATTTTTCTCCAATTGGTACGATCACGTTATTCTGCATTATGGTTTAGTTTGTAATTGATCATACCCGATTGAGTTAGAGATTATTCGCGATATATTCGTAACAAGTAATAAGTATAGGATTACAAATGTATTTCTCACATCTTATGATTTTTAAAGCTCTTGATTTTACCCAACTTTCATGAATGTCGATTGCATCAAATGTATAACACAAACAGATTTTTAGTTCCATTATATTTATATATATATATATATATATATATATATATATATATATATATATATATATATATATATATATATCATAGGAAAACACATTTAATCAAAACACAATAAAATTCGGGTCACAAACTCAAGAATAAAGGATGTAAATTCAAAATATATATATATATATAAATATTAATATAAAACTAAAATCATTGCTTTAATTTTAGTGTCAATGTAGTCATCTTTGTAAAGCAAGTCCATATCCAAACAATTATTATATCCATATACAAATTTCAGAAGAGGATACCAAAATAATCTAACCAAAATAAGAATTAGAGAAATCAACCAAAATAAAGTAAATTTGTGAAGTAATTAAATAAAATCCTAATCACATTTATGGTATTGAACTATAAAATTCAAAATTCCAAAGACCAAATAGTTCATCAAAATCAGCCAGATATTAGTTATTACAATAATAAACAAGTCTCAGCATAGTATAGCATAGCATGAGATGAATATAAGTAAATAACAAGTTCTCACCTCACATATTCACATATCGATGGGAAGAGATTTGATTTGTAATGACGTCAATTATTGAATACGGACATAAGGAATTTATCTTGTGCCAATCAGAGCCTGAAGATTTTTTATAACGCTTCTTCAAATTTGGATGACAATCTGATATAGTCAGTGAATACAAGGAGGAAGGGAGGTCTGGCAATGATTTGAGGAGTGGAAGGTAAATTAAACCTAGATGCTTCAGGGATGAGATGACCAAAACTCATTTAATTCTTCAAGTTACTTGAATTTCCCAATTCCACGTACACCCACATAGCCAGGCAATTCCAAGTGACGCAGATTAGAAAGATTACTCACATCTCCAGGCAAGAAATCATCAGAGCAAGATACCCTAAACCTATCTTTATAGATTATGAACTGCAAATGATAAAGACTGCTTAGAGAACTTGGCATCTCAGTGAGACTTACAATAAAATTCAAATATCGAAGATGTCTCAACTTTTTAATAGCCTCAGGCATCTTTATCGGATATTGAGAGTCTATGAATAACAAACGAATGCTCCTTGATGCCTTAAAAATTTCGAGTAAGTATTTCGGTAAAACCTTGATCATTGGTTGTAGTGGTAAGAAAAAGTGAATGTAGATTTTTAACATCTTTGATCTTTCTCAACACTTCAAGATTTTCGGTTTCAACAAATAAGTGTCGAACATTTTTAGGAGTTTTAAAAGATAAAACATCATCTCCCACGAATACGAAACATTCCTGCGAAGAAAAATACCGTGCCAAAGCATGCATTAAATCATGCATCCTATAGAATATGTTTGTATGTTGAATCTTGCCATGCATTGTTTTGAATGTCGTCTTAAAATGACACTCGTCAAAAAAGATTTACTAACCAAAGCATCAAAATACCTTCCTCCAATATCTTCCAAAGTCTCTCCAGATTCCTGAATGAAACCCAATGCAATCCACATTCGGACTAAATCATCTTTATCAAACCAATGACCTTGTGGGAATATGCCACAAAATGCAAAACAAATTTGTAGATGTTGTGGGAGGAACGTAAAACTCAGTCTTAAAATAGGCAAAATGTTATTGCCTCCCGATTCTGATTTTACACTTAGAATGTTATCAGTATTTAAAATGCTCTTCCAAAAGCTCTCATCCAAGTTAGAATTGAGAACAACACCGATGGTCTTTCGCTGCCAATGGACGAGCACTGAAAGTTTTTGAACCATCAATCCAGCAATGTCTGTTAAATTCGAATGAGCACCAAAGTTCGCTACACCAGGAAATGCATGGGTGTTGAGTAGATGAAGACAAACATAGTCATGCGAGCGCTTTAATATCAAACTTTCTTTATACTTTCCCATCACATTTGCAATCGCCAGTGCAACTGAATACATTCGGGTAGTCAACAAAATTTTACTTCCTAAACCTCCGTAAACTAGAGGGGAGAGTACATTCTCCCATTTGCTCATATCTTCCTCCCAAATGTCATCCAGAACAAGCAAGAACCTTTTCGATTGCACCGCAACTTTAAGTCTCCCTTGAACAACATCGAGTGGTGACTCCAAACGAGGCCTCTCTTCTTTAAGACTTTCCAACATATCGGCAATGATCTTTTTTGCATCAAAGTGAGTGGAAACACAAACCCACATTTTCAGTTGAAATTTTTCTTTCGGGTTTTCATAGATGTCTTGTAAGAGAGCAGTCTTACCCATGCCTCCATGACCCACTATGGATAGAACAGAAATGTTTTTGTACAAAGTACGGCTAGCAATATGAGATTGATCTTCATTTGTTGGCTTCCTCAACCATCGCACAATATAATACTTCTCCTTGCCGATACCGATGACACGAGTTGTAGGCAAGGGTCCTGTTTCGCGATCTTTGGACAACTGAAGATCCAGCTCCTGCTGCTCCTGCTTTGTGTTTTCTAAGAGATGAAGGAAAGTACTGACCTCAGCTAAAACTTTATCGAGTTTGTTCACAACAGCCTCCAGTCTCTTCAAATTGGAATCCCTCTTGAGAGCACGTTTGAAAATTTTCTTTAAAGAACTCATGGTATGTCGCACCTTTTGCCTAGTTTCTTCTTGAAGCTTCTCGTACTCAAAGTCATCCAGAACATCAACTGCCTCATCGAAGGCATCTCGTAGCTGCCACATCCAGCGGTTGAGAGCTGGGCTTCGATCTCTGATCTGTGTTTGGGTGGAAGCAGGGACGACAGCTTGGATCTTATCGTAGTTTTGTCGCAGCCTTTCGATCTTCTCCTTCATGCCCGTCTGCCATATAGATTGATCTTGCAGGTAATCAAAGCAAGCATTAATGATCTTAGTTATGATTGGGCCAAAAAACCAGCCTGGTATGGGAGTGATGAATGGAACAACAGACCAGCCTGCCATGGCACAGATCAAGGTTAAGAGGAGGAGAGACGGTGGAAGTGGAAGTGGAAGAGGAAGAGCGGAGAAGAGAGGACGGAAGTCGGTGCCTTTGCTACGAAGGATGCGTAAAGTATGTGATTTCCACCGTCGTTCCCTGTTGACTGTCATTCACGCAGGGGCATTGATGTAATATAATGGATGTGTGAGGGCCATGGAAGAGATGGCGTTTATAAGTATGTCGGCAAGTTCAGATGTGGTTTCTACTGTCTAATAAATTAAAGAGTAGCATTTTAGATTACTAATATTATTTAACTAAGAAAATATTAATTCAAACAACTTTTAATATAGTTTGTGATTTAAATTTATTTTATTTAATTACTTTTATAAACTAAACAATAATAATTAAGAAATACCTTAATCAAAATTAATTTTAATTCCTTTTTTTATATGTTGTTTAATGAACATTAAAATGTCTTAAGAAGTCAGAATTGAGCAATCGTAGGCTCATTTGATTTGTCTTGTCGAGACTGACTTCGATTTATTATGAACTCGTCAGGATTCGATTTTCGATTAATCATCCAAATGTGTATAAATTACTTTTAAAAGTGTTTCAATGGCTTGATCGATGGTTGATTTGGATCGGATTGAACCAAACTTCATATCATTGAGTCTATCTGGTTAAGCCAGTCAATTTTATTATAAATTTTTAGAAATCAGAGCTCCGAATGATTCTTAATTAAAGTTTAAATATTTTTTACTCAGAAATTGCCTTGAGATCCATGTTATACCTACAAATTTATGTCGTATGATGTAATTTTGTTGATGGCATATCAATACGTATAAGAATTAATAACTAAATTAATTTTATATATATATCAATTTAAGAAAATCATATAAATAATTTCAGTTATTTTATAAAGAAAAATGAATTTAAAGATAGATAATATTCGAGGTAAGAATAAAATGAGAAAATTACAAAAAAAAAAAAAAAAAAAATCATAAACATGACCTAGAAGATTTTTTTGGCAATTAAGCCATAAAGCACTTTCATTATATTTATTTACAAATGAAACGTGCATATGGATTTAACAGACAAAGAACCCCATGGGATTATTTATTTATTTATTTTCAGAAAAATGTTTGTCTCAATCTATATCTATTATTGTAGTTTTTGTTTATTTATAAACTAATACTTTTAATGAGTAATAAATTGTAAAATATTTAACTAAATTATGCTAATAATGCTTTTCCACCATCTTCGTCTTTGTTACTTAGCTTATCAGGATATGGACATAGCACTAATCCGTATCTCGAAATAAAGCTTGGGCCAACTCCACACAACCCAAACAAAGCTTTCTTGAAACCCTAATCTTCCGTCAAATTCTTTCTTCAACATAATAGCGACACAGATTCATTCTCCAATGAGTCTCAATTGCCTCATCTGTGAGAATGACCGAAGCCCTGACATCAATGCTGAGCTTACCAACCATCGGTGCTGCTATTGTCGCGGACTTGATCGCTCTGCCTTTCTCTCGCCCCTTTCTCCACACTCTTATTTCCGATGGAATAGCTGTGTTGAATCGAGCCGCAATAGAGGGTATCATCAGATTGTGAATTCAGCGAGGGTTTCTTTCAATAATCAGACTCCGACGCCAATGAGAATTGGGGAGCCGAGGCTTATGAGAAGCGGAGGAATGCGAAGAGATCGGATCTTTGAAGATTTGAGGAACATTCAAAGGATGTCTCTGAAATGTTGACACGAGAGAGATGTGAGGTTGGTTTGTCAAGGCATTTAGATAGATACCACTTAATCCTCATGTATTTGCATATTTATATGCATAAAATATAAATCTTTAATGTTACCTCAAAATTAGTATTATTATTGTTTATATATATATATATATATATATATATATATATATATATATATATATATATATATTATGAATAATTTTACAACATCAAAGTGTTATAATTGTAAATATGAAAGTTTTAAGTGTTTGGGACTAAAGAAATTTTGTGTTATTTATTTATTTTATTTTACTATTTTTATAGGAAATTTATGTGTTTGATTTTTATTCTGTTCACTATTATTATTAATATTGAAAAATATATTTATATAATGCAAGAAAAGATTAAGGGCATTTGCATACATACCACATAATTCTTATCTATTTACACATCTAACACCTAAACTTTTATATTTATATGCTTAAAGGGAAAATATGCTTGAAAGTCCTTGGACCAAAATATCATTATAATTTTTTAAAGAGACATTAACATAAAATATAACAAATTTTTTTAGCTTAAAATAGCTTGGCTCTTTTTATTATTAGCCCTTCCCAAGCCTCAAACAATTACTATTCGTAAGTAATGATTCTATAAGGAAAGTTTCATAGCTAAATTTTTTTCTCCATCTTTAGTTAGATATTCAAAATTACTTTAGGGTTTAATGTTTATAATTTAGAGTTACTTCAACTGTAAAACTTAAGTTCAGCAATATCATATGCTTTATTATTTTGATTTTAGAATTATGTTACTCATGCCTCATTTTCCTCTAAAGTTAAGTTACTCATGATCTTAGCCAATATGATAACTCGAGGAGACTGCCCTAAAAATCCTGAACACCCGTCATTCTCTCCTCTAAAGAAGCTAACCGACACTAGAGATTCAAGGTTCGTTTGTGGCGAGTGTGCGTGCTTATCTAGCTTATCCAGGATAAACGATTCATCATAATAATTGCTGATCGACGATACATCTAGATACATGCGGTTGATTATTTGGTTTGTGCGTTTAGAATACGATTCTTTCTGGCCTGTTTACGGATAAATGATCGTTTTGCGCTTGATACGAATAAGTTAGCTACTTGCTCACTTGATTCATCTCTTCATCGACCAAAATGAACTTAATCCAACAATCCAAACACAAAATCATAAACATGAATCTGGAAAAAACTTTGTGTTTTCTAATTAACTGCACAAATTCTAATGAATGACTCAAACCACCATCACCACCTATCTCAAAGCTTCTATCACAGATTCAATTCTCCACCAACACATGGAATGACATTGACTAAAAATAATAATTCACATCGAACAAAACATATATATATTATTTACTAAATCCTTTACTAAACAACTATTTTTTATTGTCTCATAATCACCATCACCATCAGATTTATCCAAACAAAATGGGTTGGTATAATTAATCGTTCCTCTGCATTTATTATAATTGAAAGCAAATGAGATGTAATTATAGTGTATGTGAATATATTCAAACAACTTCTAGTCATGCTAGCTTTCCTTTAAACCTTTTCTCATTTATAGTACCCACACGCCTATGTCATCTAGTAACCTTTTCAATGTAGATTCTACCTTCCTTGTATATCACTAAACTGCTTAAATTTAAATTTCACCAACTTCTCTGCAGTAGAAACTATTTTTAATTATTTAATAAAACCATTTCTCACTGTTGTCCTTCCTAGTTTTCCCACACATCCATTTTGACATTATAGTTGTAGCTCATATTAAACTAATTAGCTGCTAATAACCCCCTCATTATCCAAAATTTTTACCGTTGTAGTCCATATTTAAGTAATCTGATGTTATTATTACGTTGAATATTTGAGATAATAATATATATGTTATTACTAAAGTTTATAATGATCACAATTTGAGTGCACTACTGAGTTCAACACAATACCTTTGAATGCACTACTGAGTTCAACACAATAATGCTCTTCAAGGAAACCAGATGCCATTTTCACATCCTATTTGACTTCATTAATTTTATTTTTTTAATTTTTATTTGTCTAAAATTTACAAATTTGTGATATCTTAGTAATTTTGTAAAGAATATTTTGTTAAATATTCATGGGTTAATTTTTTAGGCATATTTTATTTGAATTATACAAATTTATTTTGAATTTTATTAGCAAGGTTATATTTTGATATGCTAACAAAAAATTAATTATATGAAAAATTATTATAATTTTTTTTATTATATGACTTAGGATAATATTGCATTTTGTTAACCAAATTATTTGATTTATACATAAATTGTATATGCAGTATGATTAGTATGATGACACAGATGTCAAATAAAAATATAGTTTATAAAATACGCTATTATTTATGTAATTTTTAAGTAGGGAAGAATATTATATACTACAACTTAGGTGGGTGGAGACAATATATCTTGTGTAAAATAGTGGGCAAATGAACTTGCCTTTAAATGAGTTAATAGTGTAGACTCGACAGAGGCTGAGAGTTATAGGAGATGAATATGATTTGATGTAAATCGTGATAGACTAGAGCTGAAGACACCTATATGTAATATCACATAATTTTTTTTTATTGATATTATATGATATAATATTTTATTATACTTGAGTTACTATGATTAATACAAGGAAAACATCAAATATAATTAAAGCATTTGATTTGCATGGTATAAGGGTGATGATAAATGATTTTTTAAAGACTGCGCTTGATTATAAGAATTGTACCAATTGCTACTATTATGATATGATGCATTATCATGATTTACATTTTATACAATATATTTGCTCATATTTAGTAGTATACATAATTACTTGTTCAAGATATATGAAATATTATGATGCTATCAATCATATTATTTTATTTTTATGCATTCAATTTAGTTGTATGTTTCATGTAGCCTACTAAATTGTTTGCTCATTTCTGTTGCATTTACATATTTTTCGGGAAGGGTAAGACTCAAGTGAAGTGAGGTGATAGTAATTGATATTTGATATATATTTTTGTGATCATGATGAAAATGATATATTATATGAAACATTGTAATATGACGATCATTGTATATAAATATTTTAGATTTAAACATACTTGATGTATATGTTTACGTGTAAAAATTTGAAAGTGATTATTAGCACTTTAGATATCATTACTATATATAATTAAATTTAGAAGGTAAAAAAATTTCTTCCAAATAGAATTTTTGTTGCCTGCTCAACTTAATATGACTTAATATAATATATTATATTAGTACACATAGTGACAATTAAGCCTTTGATTAGATAATATTTATTTTCTTAGGTATTTTTATTACTCTTTTAGTTTTTTGCTTTGTGACTTGAACTTGTAATTGAAAATTAAAGATATACTCATAACTTCTTAATAATGGTTTCAATCATGATGTTCTATAATAATATATTCAATCAAGTCATAATAATAACCATAAATTATAAATTTAGGCATTTTATAGTGATATAGAAATGATCAAATTTAGGGCGAGGCTGACCTCATATATACTAACTATTTGAACACTCACCCTAGACTTTTAAAAGTGAAATTAGTTTTAAAAGCTATATTCAATTGAATTGTGTTGTGTCACCCACACACATGCTCTCACGTACATACATACATACATGTGTGTGTGTATAATTTAGTTATATGATAGTTTTTTTATATAGTTGTTGTAATTGTATTCATCCTAAAACTACTTTGATTCAACAAAACAGTTATCAACACGTCATTTCATAATTGTGGTGATTGTGCTCTTTTTCATGTTAGATTTCGTATAATTTATAATTGAGTCATGATTTAAGAACGTTTGAGTGATTATTAAACATTAAATGAATTATAATTGAATAACAAATGAAGAGTGATTACATACTAAGAAAATAATGTTTGAATATTAAAAGAACGATAATCAAACATTAAATAAATGATGATTAGATATGAAATTGAGGTGATCAAACTCTCTAATCAAACAATCTTTAAGCCATGAACATTTTGATATATAATTTATGTTAATACAGTCTCTTGTAGTTATTTCAGCCATCATATTAATGATAATCAAATAAAAGTATAGGACTATCAATTCAGCCCTATAATTGATTTCTCAATTCCTACTTGAACTTTATTTAAGCTCTGGTAGAATGTCTTTCCAACAAATTACATTATTATCACTTTTTAAAGTATAATTCATTATATTATGCATATGTTTATGACATCAAAAATTTATGTATGTAAATATGAAAGTATAAGAGTGAGATATGCAAATATACAACAATTGTGTTCAATATAATTAAAATTTTCATATATGTATATATATATATATATATATATATATATATATATATATATATATATATATATATATATATATATTAGGACAATATCTATAAAGTCAAATTTCTCTCCTTCGTTTTTTGTGAAAAGGTGGGAGCCACACCCAGCTTTTAACGAGAAGAAAAAGGTTAGTTGCAACATGAAGACTCACTCAAAAATAAAATAAAATCTACAATCAAACAAACTAATAGCAACATCACCAACAACAACACCAAAATTCAAACACTAAGTCTACTCTGTCAGCCTCAAAATCACCGACAACTTCAACAACAATAATAAAACCACCGACAACAACACAACCATTAGCAACATCAACATCAACATTAACATCAAAAGTCATAAACCCCTAAGCATGTTAAAAATGAACAAGAGAGAAGCACAAAAACTATAGACACAAACTAATAAAACTCAAGAATTAGAGAAATGAATGAAAAGACAATACAATATTATCATAAAAAACTAGTGGAATAGTTGAATATACCATATGGTGGAATAGTTGAATAGACCATATGAAAAAAAAAAAAAAGTATAGCTAACTTGAGCTCACAGATTACGTGTAAGAAAATAATAAAATTTCATCCATAATTTTGAATATATATAGGTATATTCAAAAACTGGTTGAATTTTAATAATGATTGGAATTCATTAGTGCTCGTAACCAATCCCAACAATCATTAAAGATCAAGAAAGAAACACAAGCTTATAAAAAAAAACCAACCAAAACATCCCACTAAAACAACCAAAGCACTTTCAAAAAGTACCAACCGAAACATAACAACAAAATCTAACATCAATCAAAAACAACAAAAGAATCACATCAATATCTAGAATAGCAACAGAGGGAGAGAACAATCGACTAACTAATATAAATAGAAGAATACATAAAAAACATCACTCAAACTAGCACAAAACAACAAATAGTAGAAACACAAAACACTATAAAAAAGAAAAGAAATAAACATCATCTAACAAAGAGAGAAAGCACGATAAAACATATAGAAGGACGTTCAAAATAACATCCAATTATTATATTTAAAATGTTGAACACTAACAAGTTAGAACCCATTAGAATTAAGTCCATAAAAATCAATAATACAGTTTATTTTAACAAATTTGTTTTTTTTAAATATTTTAATATTCTTGGGATATAAATACGCGGTTAAACGCCCTCTTCGTGGAAAAAATTTACTATATAGAGTCCGGACACAGCTTTGTGTCTGGACTCCAATAAAATCATGTTCAGGTTGGGCCCACCTAAATGATGAAACACTTTTTTCTTTTTTCTCCTGAGCTAGTCCGAACCAGCCTGATGCTTAAAAAAATAACATGTTATTTGTGTGTTTTCGGCGCCAATAACACTGCAAATTTACTCAAATAACACCCCCGCCAAAAATACGCCAATAACACCGCGGTTACCTCAAATAAAACTCGAATAACACCGCAATAACACCGCAATAATACCGATCAATAGCTCGAATAACACCGTGATAATATTTAAATAATACCGTAATAATACCATAATAACTCCGTAATAACATTGCAATAACACTACATATCCACGTGAATAACACCGCGGGTTACCGCAAATAACAACGTAATAACACCGTAAATGACATCGCGGGTTACCTCAAATAACACATCAATAATACTGCAATAACACCTTAAATAACACACATATAACACAACGTTGAAGAGACACACAAAAAACACCAAAATAATACTGCAATGATCTTCGCATAACCACGTAAATAACACCATTGCGAAAACACTCGAATAACACAGCGAGTTACCTTAAATAAAATCTTCGAAAAGATACAAATAATATCACAATAATACTTAAATAATATCTTAATAAGACTTCAAATTCAGGCAAATAATACGGCTGTAAAAAAAAAAAAAACAAACGGCCAAAACAAGTGGCATTTTATTGGGGTGTGGACACAACTCTGCCTCCCGACTCCGTATCCTCGTGGCGCCGTTCCCTTCTGTCTCGAGTTCTCTGAAAATTCCACTGTAATTTGTGTGCTCCGTCAATGCCTTCTGCTCGCGCGTTGCCCAGAATCGCTGTCCCAGACGACGTTCATCGCCGTCGTCATCGTACATCCAAAACCCTCGGCGTCTCCTTTTCTCCGTGCGCCTATATCCAGAAGAATCGCTCTGCTGATATGCACCGCCCCAATTAACTTAGCAGCGTTCTCCCCGGCATCGCACGCACGAGAGAGGAGGGTCAGGAAAGCCATTGCCATCGAGGATTACAATACAACCTGTAAGTTTCCTTATCTTGGTTTTTTGGTACGGCTTTATTATTGGCTGAATTGATGTATTTAGGGTTTAATTCATGCTTCTTCATCAGTCTCGTCTTGTACCTTAAGATTTAGGACTCGAGTAGGCAATATCCCTTGGGTTCATTCCCCCTAGATTTAACCAATTTGATGGTCTAGGGAACCTCACACAACATTTGGTTTGGTATCGAGCCACTTGCTGCAACATCAGGGAGAGCAATGCCCTTTTCCAAGATTGTTCATTATAATCTTGCTGTGGGTATCGTTTGATTGTTATGTTATCTTATTGGATGATTAATTATAGACCTTTCAAAGCTAGAGGATTTGTTCGTTCATATACTCTTCGGCACCCAACAGTAAGTCATGGCTGAACAATTTGTGGTTAGCCAATTACATCCGTTTGAGCCCTTGTCTAGTTACATTGTGTGGTGGATGAATCTTAACTTGCATTCCCATCGCAATTTATTTGAAGTTTAGTAATAGAATGATTCAAACCCTTATCAGTAAAGTAGCAAGTCTTTAGGACACTAAAGTGTGTTTTACTCTTCCTAGGTCTAGATGAAAAGGCTCGCCGAGTAGATCCCAAAGGCATGATTCCTCTAAATTCCTCTAACGAGGGTGGGGGAAAGCATGATTTTTGTTTTAAAAGGCAAGGGCAAAAAGCACATGACTAATTTAGCACTCCCGACACAAGGACCCGTTTACAAGAAAAAAAAAGAGGAAGTCACCTTAGCAAATTATATATATATATATATATATATATATATATATATATATATATATATATATATATATATATAAGATGAAGTATGTGTATATGGTCTTCAACTTGTGAAAAGTGATCTTACGAGTTTCCACCCAATAAGAAGCCTAAAGATGCAAGTCAACCATAACACTCTTTATGCTGTTCATATCATCACAATGTTGGGCATGTTCTTAAAAACTACTATTATGGGCTACAAATACTTATGCATTATCTCTTTGAGAGAGTGTGATTTCGGATGAAATTTTTATAGCATAGACCAGATTTTAGATAAACCACCATTAATGTATTTCACTCTCATTTTATGAGGGTTTATAATATGGTTCCAACTTTCAAGTTTCTAATTGGTGCAACCCTATATTATATATGCCTTTTGTTCTTATAGTGAACTTTTGATTAAGTTGTTGATAAGCCTAAAGTGCTTAGTTTCTAGAAACAAAAATTTGATTTTAAAACTAGGCAATTTATTGGTGGGAGGATTATGATGAATTATATCAAGGTTCTATGAGTTCATCATCTTGGGTTGTTGTGGGCCCTAATTTAGTTAGTTAGAGTGGATAGTCGACTCAACATGAATGAGAAATTATTATCAGTAGCTACAAATTTTGTTGCTCAAGAATGTCTTATTGACTTGGGTTGATTATTTGTTTACGGGTTGATTTTAATAAATAGAAAATTTTGCACCCTATCAATTATACAATGTAATTCACCACTTGAGGGGTTTTGGTCGTTGAAAAATTTATTGGTTCTAGCTATAATTATAATCTAATGGTGTCATTTTGCAGTGAATCATGCTCCGATTATAAATATTCTTTTTCATGCCTCATTTGGCAGTAAAAACACACCGTCAGATAACACGAGCTTTTATTGGCGTTTTATTTTTGAGAATGATCATGAAAGTATATCTGATATGATATTGACATTTTATAAGTTAAGTTTAAATTATCAACCTCAAGAAACTATTATTGAGGATGGATGAATCATTGGTGTAAGCTAAGGATTTTAGATTTCATTTGAATATTTTTATGACATTTTTTTTGTTTGATTTTTGCATATCTATTTTGATTTAAATTTAAGATGATTTGCATTGAGATTTTGGAGTTTTTATAAAATGTGGATTCCTTCAATTAAGATTTTTCTTTAAACGTAACCATCATTGGAGAATTCAATTAAATTTAGGCTTGTTTTAAACCTTATTAATTGTACTCGGTTGTTTGTAGAGGATCACACTCATATATTTATGTTATTTAAGTTTATTTGGATATTCATTATATTATAAACCTCGTCGATTCTGCTTTCGTATATAGATGATCAATTCTATAGATTAGTATTTGTGATTGTCCATTATAACCTTAAAATTGAGAGTTAGCATTTAAGAAATGATTTTTGTTTTTTGGGGTCAGGCTTTAAAGGCCTTTATGCACATTTAAAATGAAATAATTTGGTAAAATCCACAAGTGTTCAGTTTCCATTCTATAATGATAGTTGTTTTTGTTAGATTGGGCGCCTCTATTAAAATTATTATCTATTTGTAATTTAGTTAAACTTTTTTGAGTGGTGCTAGAAAGCATCAATCTTGTCAACTTGTTCTCTGTACTTGCACTAAAAAAGAACATGCCTCGTAGAACTTTCCTGCCATGTTGAGATGACGCGTTTTTTAATTCATTACAATTAAAAAACATGCATACGCCTTTTATACTTGTACGAAAAAGGTTGCAAACATCGCAAGCCTTCTCCACCGCACCTTATGATGTACACGATCATTTAGTTTCTCATTGAGCAACAATCTATTTTACATTATACCTTTATAGACCATCTCCCAATATCACCTTTCCAAAAAATTTTCCCCAACATAGAAAGCTTTTCTTATTATCCTATTTCTTTTAAAATACCACAAATCCTATTTGAGGCACTAGAAAATGAGATTTTGAAGGAGGTCTTGAGAGAAAAGATGAATGCACGATATACAAATCATACTTGGAACATTGTAGACCTACTAAAAGGGAATAAAATTGTGACATGCAAGTGATTTTTTTTCCCAAGTATAAAGCATATGGGAGTCTGGAAGAGTATTCGACAAGATTACTAGTAATAAATTGATGCACTAATTTTTATGTAATTGACTTTTTAATTTTTTTTGCTTACGTTACAAAAATTAATACAATCTACATTCTTATTTCTATATATGTTAATTAAGGATGGTCCATGTAAAAATATGATTTGAATATAACTTTCTTGTATGAAGAAAAGGTCTATATTGATCGATTACCAGGATTTGATTGTGCTTTCACAAAGAAGAAGTGCAAATTAAAAAAAAATTATATGGACTTAAATAATCTCCAATGTTTGTTTTAGTATATTCAATTAAGCTATGATAGGAGCTAGATATAGACAAAACCAATGTGACCATACACTCTTTATTAAGCACTTATTCAATGAAATCAATCCTCTTTGTATATCTTTACGATATAATTGTTATAGGTGATGATAATTAAGAGAAGAAATCCCTTGAAAAAAAAATGCCCGAGAATTTGAAATTAAATGCTTTTCAAAATTTGCTCAATCTTAACAAGGGATATTTTTCTGTGAAAACGTTTGTCATGAATCTATTACTACAACAAAAGCAAGCCTTTATCCCACTAAGTGGGCCCGACTACATGAATTTTTTTCCTCCATTCCGTCATATTGAGTGTCATATTTTCATTTAGTTGTTCTAATAGATCAAGATAATTTTTATACTTTATGCCAAACTTTTTTTAGGCTTATGCCTGCCTTTCTTAACATAAGTATAATCTAAAACATCTACTCTCCTAATTGGATTATCAAATGGTCGATGCTTAATGTATCAATCTTCTTAGACGACTCTCTCTAATTTTGCCTGCCACTGGAGCTACACCAACTCTATCTCAGATATATTCATTTTCACAATTTTTCTCTAAGTGTCGAGCCACTCATCCACCTAAGCTTTCTCATCTCAACAACACTTAACTTTGTTCTATGCTTCTCTTTTAAAGGCCAACATTCTGTGCCATAAAGCATTGCAGGTCTCACTACCGTCTTATTAAAATTTTCTTTCAGTTTAAGCGGTACTTTTATATCACACAATAGGCCTGATGCATTCCTTCAATTCAACCAACCTAACTTGAATTCTACTAATAACATTTCCATCTATATCACCATCACTTTGAAGAATAGACCCGAGATATCTAAAATGTTCACACCTATTAATGATTTGATCACCCATAGTTACTAACTACGCCACTGGAACTCTACTATTACTAAAAGTTTTATATCTACTCAAACGAAGACCTTTAGACTCCAATGTAGACCTCCACAATTCAAGTTTTTCCTAAACTCTTTCTTTAGTCTTATCCACAAGAAGGATATCATCAGTGAAAAACATACACCAATATACAGTCTTCTATAAATGTCCAGTAAGAGCATAATGTTGGCCTTAACACTGCCATTGTCAGATCCCAAGTTCTAGATGAGAAAAGTGGAAGGTTGCGTTAGGAAGTCGATAACCAATGTAAAATTTATCGAAAATTCATGTTTCTTGAATCTACTAAATGGAACACAAATGATGAAGTACAAGCATTATGAAATCTCAACTTAATTAGGTTAAAAAATGGACATGAATGAATAAAGAATCAAAGTAAACACAAGATATATCAATGATTTGTTGAAAAATTAATATATTTTCCTCAAATTTTACCTGACATCATATGTACAGTGGGTCGTGACAATCAGTTCATGCAGACTTAGGGTGTGTTTGGGGCAACTGCTGCTTTTTCAAGCTGTTGTAAAGCTGCTTCCCGGAGAAGCAACTTTTAGGAAATTATCGAAAAGCTAGCGATGAAGAAGCAAGTCTGTTTGGGAGATCTGCTGTTAAGCTGTTATTTCTGATGAGAAAGACTGTTTTGCCCTTATATAAGTAATATATTTAAATTAGTGCAGTTTTCAAAATAATCAAAACTAAATAACAAAAAAATCTACTACAAAAAAACTAACAATACAGTACAAAATAATCTAATACATAAAAAAATAAAGTCTATTTAAAGCAAATGACTACATAATAAGGATAACTATAATAATCAACAAGCTTAGAATGGTGTGTCTTAAAGTTCTCTTGATCAAGTTTTCGGGGCAATCTCCTCTCTATGCTTGCATGTCTCCTCTACTGATCACGGTCTGGAGGGAACTCGTCAGTGTCATCAACCCAACTGAAGAAGTCACAATCTGCAGGAGTCTTGTTTCGAACAAGAATAAAATCTTCTCCCGTAGCTGCTTTCCCTTCTGAACTGGTGCTGAACACACCTATCGTCACAATGACAGGGCAGAACTTTCGAAGTACCTGATGATCTTGTACTCATATTTCATGTTATTATAATACAGTATTGCTTTAATTAATAAAAATTAAGCAGATATAACATTTTATAAATTATATATATCTATATATACACACACACACACACACACACACACACACAAAGTCTTAAAATTAAAAATAAAGTTTGTCGGTACACAAAAAGAAATGTATAATAGAGATTGCTACAATATGCGGAAAAAATATACATCCATAGAAAAAACATAGAGATGAAATTTAAATCATCAACTACAAATAAGTTGGTGATGCTATGTAAGTATGATTGTTGCATTCACCATAGCATCAATAATCTTCTCTCTTAACCGTAACATTTTCCAGACGTTTTCCCTCAGAAGTGTTGTACTTGTTCGTCCTATAGTCCTCTTTATGCATCGAAGGTCCAACTTGATGTTGGTTAGCTTTTTCAGGCATGCAGGTAGGATCTTCATCTAAGACCTTGAAATCGATATCATCTCGGGATGAATGTCTCCGTATAAAATTATGGAGTGCAGTTGTTGCAACAACTATCTTCACTTATTTTTTGAAAGAATATGTAGGCATATCTCAGAGTATGACCCACTTCTTCCATACACCGAATGCTAGCTTGATGATACTGCGTAATGACGACTGTCTTTTGTTGAAGAGCTCATTTCTCCCTCTAATCATTTGGTTGTTGCCCTCAAAATCAGGGAGGTGATTCATCGTGTCGGAAATGACTGCAAAATACCCCGTTGCAATGGATATCCTGAATCAACAATATAATACTTTTCTAAATAATGACAACATTATTGGATTTGTTCAAATGAAAATATTATAGTAATGGCCTAAAATGCAGCAACCTTGTGGAGGCATCAGTAATTTGTATTCAGCTCTCTGGATGCAAATTTAAATATTCAGTTGTCGTGTGCGCTCCATTTCCAGCAAACAACACAAATGTAAAACACATGTTGAAATTACATCCTGCTAATATATTCTATGTATCAGCCTAACATCTTCTGATATATGCTATCTTTTCCTCATTTCTAATGCGTGCGTCAACGTGCGTTCCATCGATGGCTCTGATGCAATCTTTTTTATAAAAAATGTCAAAATATAAAATATTTATAATATTTTTTTATTGTAGTACAATTAGAATAGACAGTGAGATCAATACTTTGTCCCAAATCAGGAGTCGTGGAAGCGACGGACAAAGAAGAAAAGGAGAAAAGAATTTTGGAGAAACTTTCGGTGCTTACAAAATTGACCTGTTGTATGGAGATGTAGTGTTGACTCTAAATTAAGGGCAATTGGTCAAAGAATCTCCGAGCTTCTATGGATCAAGATTATACTTGATGATTTAAAAGTCATGTGGGAAAAACCTATAAAGATATAACAATAAAGCTGTCATTAATATTGCTCACAATTCTATACAACATGATTGCATCAATTATATTGAAGTAAATAGGCATTTTATAAAAGAAAAAATTAGAAAGTAAATTGATTTGCACCCATATGTTCGAAGAGGAAAACAACTAACGTCTTTATCAAAGGACTAAGTGACCTTGCATTCAAGAAAAAATATAAGCAAATTTGGAATTATAGATCTCTACTATCCAATCTGAGGGAGAGATTGAAGGGTTGTCAGATAAAAAATGGCTAGATAAGGAAAATTAGAGGACAAAGATTCATTGTTAAAAAGGAAATACCTCTCATACGAACTCATAGATAAAAGGAAAGCAAGAGCCTATGGATTGCTCTATTAACATCAATTGACAATATCTAAATAATCAAATGATAGATGACTGAAGATGATTTTTATTTTTATTATGGTAATTATTTATTTCTTTTTTTTTATTCTTTCTATATAATATTGTATATAAATACCTCTCGAAAGAATGAGCACTCCAAGCCTTCCTAGGTATTTCTTTCTCGAAAACATGGCTATCTTTTTTTTTTCATTTTTTTCAGCTTTGAATAGTGGGCCTGATTATGGTTTATTTTGTTTATCAATCTTTAATTCTCTTCTTATCTCATAGTTAAATAAAATTAGTTTTGCAAGTTGCCTATTTTAATAATTTAGACAGGTGATTGTGAAGCTCAATGATTATAGGAAGGTAATCTAAATTGTTGTTCATTTTTTGGTTTTTGAGATTACGCATCCATTCTTTCTGCATGATGATGAATATGTTCTTCTCTTCAGTTTTCTGATCCTAATCTAAAGCAGCTGAAGGACTGAAGTACTACGATCTTGTTGAAGGGAAGGGTCCAATTGTTGAAAGTGGTGCTTTGGTCAAGGTCAATTTAAAACGAAGAACTTAAGCTTCTCTTGCTGCGTTTTGTTTCTATTTTTTTAGGATGTTTGTTAGATCCGGATGAATTTTGTATTCATTACAGGTGCATTTTGACTGTGTTTATCGTGGCATCACTGCCGTGTCCAGTCGAGAATCTAAACTTCTAGCTGGAAACCGTATTAGCGCATAGGTTTGCAAAACTTATTTGGCTTGACTTTTCGGCTATAAGGACATTACTTTTTTCTATTTATTTTTATATGACAAGTAGTTACTCTGTAATACTCATTCCACGTCATTTAAGATCGTATTAGAACTGAAAAGTTACCAGTATTTGAAGCTACCCATCCATATTTTGATTATCAGGAAACTTATCGGAAAATACAGATTGGTCATATGAAAATGGAAGAGTTTAATTTTGACTCTCTGTTCAATATTATTATCGAAAGTCATTTCTTCAAGTGCCTAGAAATATGGCTCTAGGATGATACGTGGGCCTTCATTTATTGAGTATTCCTTGATATATTTTTAGGAACAATATTTCATTGTAATTTTGTTACTTTTCTTGATATTTATGTTTGTACTCGACTCTTTTTCCAAAAGTTTGGGACCATTTACAATCTCGCTGAAAGAATCTTATTCTGATACTAGATTTACTTCAAATGCTTGAAGCATTCTTAAGACAATGATCAATATTCGGTGTTAATATTTCTAGAGTATAAGGCAGGAACGGAGCAGTAGTAAGTTGCCTTTTGTGCATTGTCGGCCGCTTAAAGAGCTGCGATGCGCGTCTCTCTTTTTTTATTGATTTAATTTAATGGATATATATATATATTAGTTTTGAAAATAAGATTTTTAAAATTTTAAAATATTAGAATGAGAAAGGACGAATCTCATTCGTTTAGCAGTTTGAATGAACGAGCATAATATCGCGAGTAACGCATCTATTCCGAAGAATAGACACCCTACTCGACAATATCGCTCGATCAAATAAATCACAAAATTCATGACATCCGTTCACAGTCACGAACGCTTTATGTGGACCGAAATAATTCCCTATTTAATACGAAGAATTAAATAGGGTTTATATTATCTCAGTGCTTTAAAACTCCCTATAGAGCGAGCTCTCATAGTTAATTACCCCTAAACGACCGAAATCAGCTCGAGAGAACTCTCGATTTAGATCGCGGGTTCTATCTTTACGAATTCAAAAGGTAGGGTTTTCAACGAAATTTGGTAGTAGAAATCCAATAGGTGAAAGGCGCAAGAGGAACGAGTTGTTTACTGAGTCGAAGAGAAGGGTAGGGGATATCACGAATCTCGGGAGAACGTCGATAACGTCCCGTAACTAGCCTATGGTTGAAGCTTTAAATTTTGGAAAGAGATTTATTTTAATTTCAATCCGCAAATTGATCATAGGAATTACGTTTGCGTAATGTCTCGATTATGCAAGCTACCCGAAAAACGGGAGAACTACGTCGTATCGGACGACAACCTCGAAAACCTAACGAGTTAGGGCTTATATCGCACGGGAGGGCTGTCTGAGCAGCAAAAGAACGAGTGAGGATTTATGCTGCGTGAGCGAACTAACTCGAAGTCGTAGGGGCTCATTATTTAAACTAAAGAATGGTTTTCTTGATGTCGACACGGGTTTCATTGAAGAAGATGGCCAGTGCGCCGACCGTGCTTCGAAGCTCAGCGTCGTAAGCGGAGCCATGAGTTTAGATTTAAGTCTTAAGTTAACAGTGAGCATGCAGAGTCGTTTATTTATTTTTATCGCGAATAAATGAATGTGCTGAATGTACATGCGTAAGAAGAAAAAGAATAAGAACATGAAGCATGTTTATACAGTTAGACGAGAGATACGCTCAATGCTATAACAGAGATATACTGTCTATGGCAGAGGAATACGTCTATACGGAAAACGCAGTGGGAGAAAGATGCTGAAATGTAAAACGTCGTTAAGCAGATCGTGAAAGTAAGCTAACTGCATCAGTGAGTATGTCTTCGAAAAGTAAAATATGCCAAAGCAAGTATAACAAGAAGGAAAGTAAAAGATCGTCACAGGAGATCAGATGTCTATTATCCTCATACAATACATTGTTTATCGTTATTATTTTTTTATATTTTTCTTATTTCCGCAGAGTCTACTTACGACTAAAAGAACTGAGGAGTAGAAATAGTACGTAAAACAACCTATCTAAACAGAAGGCGTTATAGCATGTACAAAGAAAAGAAAGTATTAAACTCAACAAGAAAAACGAATGAAAAACTGTGAAGGCGATGAAAATCACGGAAGAAAAATCCAAGAAATCGAGAAAGAAAAGAAGTAAACAACTGTGTGAATTCGAAAAGCCTACAAACGAAAACAAAGCAAACCGTAAAACCGCAAAAGCATCGCGAGAACCTACAGACGACCGCTAAACTCACATGGCAACTATAAGAAAGCCATAGGTCTACGGAAGAAAGACCGTAAATACTGGCAATGTTCGGACTGGAATGCGCGTGCTAACGTCCGGACTCAAGTCACGACTACTGTACCGACTTTCTGCAGAAGGCGATCTCATCCGACTCGACATAATCAACCGTGAACCTTTATAAATCTTCACACACTTCATTTTTTTGTTTTCATACAAGCAAAGATCTGTAGGAAGAGGCCGCAGAAGAATGTAGAGTAATTTTGTATTTTTCAAACATACGTATTTTTTGTTTTAAAGCATTTTAAGTCACTGGCCGACTATCCTAATAGACTATGCTCACGAACATTGATCGTCTAGTAGTAGAACCCCAAGAGACGGCCGAATCGGTTCCGTGATTCCCCGCTCTACTTCTGCTGCAGTCTTCGAATGCGGTCCATTCTATGGCTCTCGTAATTTTTCTCGTTGCAGCCTCATCAACGTCCCCACCGCACTTACGCCTCGCTGATGGCCTCACGTATAACTCCAAGGATTATATGTGCACACTTACACGTCCCCCGTAGGCGTGTCTTTCGAGCCAAGAAACGAGATGAAACTAGTGACGAGAGGCCAGGAAGGAGGACGGAAAGCCGACTCACTTAACACAATTTCGAAGAAGCGAATGATTTCCAATAATCGAAAAACACGTAGCTCACCTCGACTCCCGACCGACCTCACATGTCCCGAGAAAGGACTAAAGCGCACTCGACACTCTCGATGATGATAGTGCGACTCTGTGAAGCGCACTCCTTTTGCCCAAATAACTTGTAAAATCATGAAAAAAACATAAAGAAGAAGCGCTATCAGTCGGTCCTGCAGACCAAAGCCACATCGATTTTTTTAATTCCTGAAACACAAATTTCCCTGTGACGTTCTCTTACGGCTCGGGATTCAAGTTATCATAGAATAGGAGAATCAATAATCTTTCGATACATAAGAAGAAGAACTGAATGCCCATGCTCCACCAAACTAAGCATCAGTTCACCAAATAAATCATCCAAGAAGTATTCCGTATATCGTGCTCAATTTATTTCCCACAAATAAGTTTAGGAAGCTCTTCCAAATTTCATTAAATCAATTTCGTAGACAAGCGTAAGAAAGAAGAAAGTCCACCATCACAAAGAATCACCCCGACAAGACTTTCAACAGTGACACATACAAAGCTAGGAACCCACGGCCAAAAATCACAAAAAGAATGGAAACTATAAGAGGTAAAGCCTCCACCAAGTGCCAAATTTCCATAAAGAAGCTCACTAGCTGACCTAGGAGCCAATTACATCAAGTCTAGCTCGCCACAAACGCTCAAGATCAAATTCACTAGGTAACCAAGCAATTCGAGCTCCACCTACGACTAAAAAAAGCACAAGCCGAGCCCAGTAAAGATCCAAACCCGAGCCATTCAAAGTGCCGCACCGGGGAAGCTGCAGGAACGAAGCAGGAACCAAAACCGAGCCCCCTCTTAGTGCAATGGGAGCGACTCGCAAGAGCGATAAAAAAACGAAACAAAACCGAGCCCCTTCTTAGCGTGATAGGGCTAAGCGAGGAGAGCACAGAACGAAAACGAGCCCCTAAGCCAAGAGCAAGGAGCGGCACGCAAGAGCAAAGAACAGAAAAAACCGAGCCCAAAACCAAGTGCAAAGGGCTAGCCGCAAAGAGCGAAAGAAACGGAAAACGAGCCTAGCCAAGTCGAACCGAATACGTGAAAACCAAAACCAAATACAGAAGCCAAAACCGCATACAGAGAAAGCCAAAACCGTACCTGACTCAAGGGAATAGCCATTCCTCGCCTCTTAATGCATCAAAATGAAGGCCACCATATATTTCGGATCGAATAAGCATAAATACTTTCCAAACTTAAAGTAAATTTCTCCATAAATACGCTTTGATAAGGAAAAGCTAGAAGGAAGCGTAAATGAGACCTACATGTTTACAAGGCTTAAGTGAATCCTTCACCAAATGAAATTATAATAAAGTGCTAAGCATGTCATTAGAAAGAAAGAGGAGGGATTATCATTTAAGCTAAGCATACAAATTATACCTCCATTTTCTTTCACTATAGCAGCAGTAAAAGGAAATCCCTCCAATCTATATGCAAGACTACACAAGCATGCCATTTAAAGATGAAAAGCGAGGAATTATCATCTCAAGCAATCCAACACATCATTCCATAGCATACAAACACCGTAAGAAGCGGTAAACGAGGAGAGCCGAACCAATCGGCAAGAATCACGGCCTCCATGAGCCGGACCGAGAGGAAGAGAGGAGAAGAAGAGGTTACCGGTTAACGTAGAACACCCCAAGGAATAGGAAAACCCTAGGCTTTGAACCAGCAGCAACTCCCCACCTCCACAGGAATAATCGGCCGGCCACAGGAAAGCCCAAAACGGGGCTCTAAATAGGCGAGGAGAGGGAGGAGAGGGCCGAGACTTACCGCGGAACCCAACAAAATCGAGGAAGTGACGGGGGGATGGGGGAAATGCCGCGAGAAGATCGGCAGGGAGGCAGAGACGCGCGCGGAGATCACGCGAGGTGACTCTCGCGCTGCGGATAACACTCGAAGAGGCATGGGGAGAACCACGCGGGGCTCGAGGGAGCAACGGTCACCGTGGGAAGGCGCACGCGAGCGCGGGAGAAGCGAGGACGGAAGCTCGATCGAACGAGCCGTGGAGGAAGCCAAGGGATCGAACGGGTAGATATTAGAATGGGGGTTTAGTTTAGGTTTAAAATATAATATATATATATATATATATATTATTAATTTTATTAAAAATAATAAGCCTCAAAACCGCAATTTTCGTCCCGCTGAGCGATCGTCGCAAATTAAATATCAATTTTAGGTTGAAACGACGTTCCGGATGCACGACCGAAGTCCGTTTCGTCATCCGAGGTCGCTCGGAGAACCTCGTCGACGGCCGCGTCGAGCTGCGTCAACATCTGGCATCATCCGAAATCTCGACTCGACGTTGATCGTCGCGGCGTTCGGCTTCAATCTCGATCCGTCACGAGTAACTCGAGCGTCGAGCGCCGTGGCTCGAGGACTCAGTGCTCCGGTAGTGCTGAAAACGTGCACGAGGCTATCCTGAGGTCCGGTGGTCACATGTGAACTCAATTCGAGTCCTAATGCTAATTCCAACCTACCCGCTGTGAGCTGTAGAGTCGGAAGCTCCGTCCGGGACTCTAAAAGAGTGTAGAGCTCGGTTTCGAGCATTCTAAAAAACGAGGTGGGTCCAGTGCTAGGAATCTAAGATCGTCGGGGAAGCTCCTAAAGCTAGAACCCTAAATCCTAGGAGGAAAACTAAACCTCGACAAAAACGAGGTCAACATGCATTAAAGAGATTCAAGTTCAAATCATGGAAACAAATTTTTTTAATAAATGATAAGGCCATGTATGATAATCCCTCGTAAAACAAAATATTATGTTAGAAGGGAAACATTTTATGATACCGATTAACAAAATTAAAATTAATCCTTTTTTATTAAACAGTTTGGCAATTGCTTTTAATGACAATGAGCTGCTCAAATGGAACCTGAATGTAATATTTTTGTAATCTAAATGTTATATCTCTGGTTATGTGAAATCTTGACTTTATTCAAGAGGAATGAAAGTAATTGTAACTTACTAATTGGTAAGTACAGAATGTTCTTTCTTAAATAAAAGGTTGGGGATTGCAATTTAATGACAACAAAAATTTGTGCACTGATTATGATATTTAATCTTCTTCCTACTTTTTCTCTGCTATTAGAAACATCATTTTCTTTTTCTCTCTACCTTAAATTTTAAATTGTTAACCAATACTTTCTTTGTCTAGCCTGACGAGTTTAAGGTCGTCAGGAAAAGAAAGAAAGCGTGAGTTTATTGATAATGCGAATGGGTTCCATTCAGCTCAGGCTGCACCGAAACCTCCACTGGCTATGTATACGATAACTGAAGAGATGAGAGTTGGGGGAAAGGTATGTTTATATCCATTTTCTTGCATGTTATTTTTTATATATTATCCATGATATCGTAATCCTGTGTCCATGTGTGAAAAAGGTCATGCAAAGCCAGGGGTTATACATTATGAATCTATTTTTCTCAATTCCTTCAAATTGTGGGAGCCTTGTGCTTTGTATTTATGCTAATTTGTAGTATTGTTATGGTCTTAAAGTTGTTATAGGGGATTTTTTTGATTCAATGTCATCTGCTATATAATATCATGTTATTAACAAGTTTGTCGATTATATTGGGTGATATTTGTGTATTAAAATGAGATAAGTTCCGTTTAACTTCTATTTTGATAACATCTAAATGTCGATTAAACTTTTCAGCATTGAGATGCTAGGCTATTTAGTGACTAAAATAATGATAATAAAAAAATATCATATTTACCATTGTTTCCTGCCATTGCGATTATTTTTTAGCCCTATCCCAACTTTTGGACTAAGCCTGAAATCTTCATTCATTCATGTTGAATATTGATTAAGATATAAGATATTAACCATATTATTTAAAACATATCATCACAACTTTTGTTTTTGTAGAATCTCCCATATAAAGTTGAAATCATATTTTTAAACATCAAGGCTCCTTTAGGTGTGATAGTTGGAGTGTCATTAAAAACACAAGTATGCAGGCTTATGATGGAGCATTCTTGGGATGGGCGGCCTCTCAGAAAAGATATTGAGGGGGATAAAATCACGAGACAATTAAATTAGAACAGATAATATATGGATTGTTGGGAATCTAAATTATTATATTTCATCCCTTCACTTTTCTAATCCTTCAATATTAATTTTATATAGTTATTTAAGTGGCGCAGTTTCTATTAATTTTTTGTACATGCCCAAATTTATGCTTATTCAAAGGAAGATTTTCATACATACGCTCAATCACTATGTATTTACATATCTAACACCTATACTTCAATTTTTACGGATATATATGCCATTATGCATACACATGCAAATATCTATTTCACTTTTACAAGTCAAGATGGTGGTATTTTTAATGTGATATGAAATATTTAGATAGTATAAATGTAAATAGTAAAGTTTAGGTGTTAGATATGTAAATAAATTGGAATTCGGTGGTATGTATGTAAATGCCGCTTATTTAAATTATGTCATCTTCAATAGTAACTCTATGTTTCATCTAATATAATCATTCACTAATCTATAATCTATAGTTCCTAATTTTGCCACTTTTTTGTTTTAACATTCTTATTTTTGTCATACTTAATTGAAATATCAATAACCTTTTATTGCCCAATATTAAGATTTATACAAAATTATTGCCTAATTATAATTTCTGAAGTTTACTTTTAACACTCAATGATATCTCTTTTGTTGCATAATACTTCTAAAGCATTTTTTTTCCTATTTTAGTAATGCAGTTTTAACTTTAGAAATGGCATCATTATCTATGTTTATATTCCTCTGCAAAATAAATATATTCAATGATAGTTGTCCGTATTATTCTCATTAAAATCATAATTTATATGTTCACGGTTTGTTTTATTGTTTCTAACTATTTTATTTGTTAAACATTTTTCATTATATAATTTTTCACTTCTTTCAATAGATGTTTCACATATTGAAACTATATTATTTACAAAAAAAGCATACACTACAGCATCTCATTTTTAATATCTTTTATAAACATCTCTATAATTAATACGTAAAGTATTGACGAGCCGTAAGATCAATAAGGTCTGAATAAAGAAAATTAGATCGTATAGATTCATCGCTTATAAGAAAATATCTTTTCCACGGATTCATTTCGTATAAAGAAAAAACGTTCACATATATTTATATACAAAAAAGGAAAGAAAGTGTCAAAAGATTGCTCCGTTAGAAATCTCTAAATAATCAAATGACATATAGTTAAAGGTAATTTTTATGTTTCTTATTTTAGTTATTTGTTTTCTTTTTTATATATCTAGTTTTGTATGTAAATATCCATTGAATGGATGAACAAGCTAAAAGCTTTTTAGCTACTTCTTCTTTCACATGGTATCAGAGCAGGGTTAGAGTTCTCTGCTTCCAACTTTTATTCTTTCTTAAATTTCTTTCTAGTCGGAATTCTTCTTTCCCTCTTATTTTACCTGTGTAAGAGATAGATATCCTTCCACAGATTCATTGTGTATAAGGAAAGACCTTTCATTTATATTTATATACAAACAAAAGGAAAGAAAAAGCCCACAGATTACTTGCTTAGCAATCTCTAAATAATCAAACGACAAATAGTTAAAGGCAATTTTTATGTTGTTATTGTAATTATTTATTTTCATTTATATGTATGTAGTTTTTTTTATATAAATATCCATTAAAAAATCGACAAGCTAAAAAGCTTTTTAGCCACTTCTTCTCCTACAAAGTATTCGGGCAGGGTTAGTGTTCTCTACTTCCAACTTTCATCCTCACCATTCTTTCACAAATCCCTTTCTAGTCGGAATTCTTCTTTCCCTCTCATTATGTCTGTTTTCTTTGACTTCCCTTCCAAGTATTAGATCATCATGAATGGCAAAAATTAGACTAAGTGAGAATTACAAAGACTTCAAGCTCCATATTGCTTAAATGAGAGAAGTTAATTAAAGTGGTTCTGAATTTTTGAAGACCTTTTTGAAAAGAAAGTGAAAGATTTGATACTTTATGGATCTACCTCTAAATTAAAATACCTGAAGCTTATACTTTAGGAAGAAATGAACTCTATGATTATGTCATAATTGTGAAATATCATAATGCTGAAATCAATGACAGACATTTTCTTATCTATCGCCAAAAAAAGTGGGATACCATCAAATAAAGTCAAAGTTATTGTACTTATTTATGAGATCAAAATGAAACTCTCCAACACCACGGAAGATAAACTTATGATCATTGAATATTTTAATGCTACGAAGGTTTATTAGTGTGAATCAGATTATTATCGAGATCTCAAGATGAAATTCTCAAATAATTTATGGAAAGATAAAAAAATATTTTAATTTCTTGTAGACTGAATAACGATTTCGATTAAGTTTGAGTCCAAACGTTAAATAGAGAAATCTCGTTTCTCTAAATGAAGTTTTTGCTCTTGTACGAGCTGAAGAAGGAAGAAGTATCATGATATTTGATAACCCAATCTCTTAAACATCTATTATGAAGACCATTAAGGGATCAACTGCTACATATTCTTTTCTCATGGAAGAACAAAAGTCTCCTCTGAAAAGTAATCTTTCGTGTGACTATGGAAGAAAAAGTGCATCTAATAGAAATGCTTGAAATTTCACAGAAAGCCCCTAGGCTATGAGGGAAACAAAGAAGGGAATAAGAAATGACTAGCCTACCTTGTGGTAATAGATGGACTTAATTTGAAGGAAATTAACAAACTAGAAATATTCTCAATTCCTTGGAAAAGCCATTTTGGATCATGCTCTCTTACTCAAAAGGGTATGGCTTCCAACTCTTATATATTTAGTGCCTCAAATACACTTTCCCAATTCTGGATTTTCATTTCAGGTGCCAATGAACTTATGACAAGGCTTGCCAATATTATTCAAACTTACGAACTCTGTCCCAATAATAAAAAAATAAAACTAGTAATTGGTTCTTTAATAATTATTTTAGGACAAGAAATTATCCCTATTTTTCTCAAGTTTACCCTCAATAGTGTATTACATTGTAATAATCAGTTTCAAAACCCTTTTTAAATTTTAATAAATAATAATAATGACAATAAATAAATAAATAGATAATAATAATTGAATGGGGGCGTCTCTTCGTCTTTAGGAGTTGAAGGATGTTTTCTTTGACTTCGAATGGGACGAGAGAAGGGAGAAAAACAAAAGCGTGAGAATAGAAGAAGAAAGAGAGAAGTCAGAAGGGTAACCTAGGGCTCACCAAAGGGGCCAGGCCGTGCTAGAGAAGTAAGAGGAATGCTTGCCTATGAGGGACGAAGCCGAAGGCAGTAGACGCCAAATCCGATCTTGAACAACTTACTTGGGGAGCGAATTGACACACACGAAGGCAGAAAGATGGACGATGCATGCAAGCTTGTGCTGCACCATGCTAGAGAGTGCATAGGAGGAAGGAGGTGCGAGCGAGAGCATTTAACTTGTTGTTTAGATGGTCCTAGACAAGGAGCCGAAGGGAAGAAGAATCGCTTGCGGGTGGGACACCTCATGAGTGGCTCGACTGTGTTGGATGTTACTTGCGGTCGAAGGAAGAAGCATCGAGCAACTCTGCTTGGGATAAATCAAGCCAAACCTGAGGAGGCGGTGATGTCAAGTACAAGCAAGGGAGGAAGAAGTTCTCGAGCCCTAACAGAGGAAGGTAAGGCTCGTGCGTGGGGGTGAGAGCCGGACATCTTGTGCAGAGGAAAAGGAGGAGGAGGAGGTCCCGCGTATGTGTTAGGGCTTTCGATCAAGATATTGAGTTTTAATTTTTAATTAAGTTATTTAATAAAAATTATATATATATATGCTTAATTTTATTATTTAAATGTTAAATTTAAGTGCATTTGAAATTAGAATCGAAGCTATTAAATCTCAAATTTGGAGGAAGATATAGGTCAATATTTGTGAAAGAGATCAAAATAATTGAGGTAAATGTTAGGGTTTATTTATTTTAATTAATGAATATATATATATATATATATATATATATATATATATATATATATTAAAATTTTAAAAATATATTTAATCAAATACGATTTAAGCTGTAGAAGTTTAGTTTAGAGGAAAAAGAAGAAAGTTATGACATCAAAAGTGACTATTCATGCTCTCATGCTATAATAATATTTTGGTTATTCTTGACCAAATGCATTTATTATTATTGTTACTAGTTATATTTATATCACTACATGCCAATGATTTATGATTCTATTAAATTTTTATTCATATGTTACAATTGACACTCAATATTACTTAAATTATCATAAATATTGAATATTATATAAGTATATTGACTGCTATGCAAATGATAATAAAATAATTATTATTAGATATTCATTTTCATAGTATGTTTGTATTTGCATGCTTGGTTATGGAGTTCACCTATTTATGGTATTAGCGCAACGCGTACTGTTCTCGTGCACGTAAATGAAATGATTATTGATATTGATTTGTATTAATCGACATAATTTTAGATGATTTTTTGTGACGATCAGTAAAGATATAAAATAATATAAACACGTTATCGATATGATGAAACACATTCAATATTATGAATTATCATGAAAAATCATTTCGAAAAAATAAATTGTTTACTATTTTTATATCGATTTATAAGTATCTCGACTAACATACATATCATTCTTTTTCGATACGTCATTAGTAGTTTAAGAAGTACGAGTATTCATTAGTTTGTTCATCGTCGTTTTAAACTATTATTTCGCATTTAAATTGTTTGATTAAAAGATGATTAGTAGAAGAGAAAATGTTTATAGAAGACGTGAACAATCGGCAATAAGATAAATTTAACTGTATTGTTTTCCTATTTCTGTTGGATAACATCAGGGATCGACTTTAAGCCCACATCTTTTTGCTTTAGTTATGGATGGTCTTACTGGACACTTGTAGGAGGATGTACCTTGGTGTATGTTGTTTGCTGATGATTTCCTTTTCATGGATAAGACGAGAAAAAAGCTTAGAAAAAACTTGAATTATGGTCTACATTGGAGTCTAAAGGCCTTCGTTTTGAGTAGAACTAAAACTGAATATATGGAATGTAATTTTAATAATAGTAGCTCTAGTGGCAGAAATGTAATTATGGGTGTTCAAATTATCAAAAGGTGTGAACATTTTAGATATCTCGGGTCTATTGTTCAAAGTGATAGTGATATAGATGAGGATGTTATTAGTAGAATTCAAGTTGGTTGGTTGAAGTGGAGGAATGCTTCAGGCCTATTATATGATAGAAAAATACCGCTTAGATTGAAAGGAAAATTTTAGAAGATGGTGGTGAAACTTGCAATGCTCTATGGCGCTGAATGTTGGCCTTTAAAAGAGAAGCATAGAACTAAGTGTTGCCAAGATAAGAATGATTACGTGGATGAGTCGATTTACAGTTAGAGACAAAATGCGAAATGAATATATCCGTGATAGGGTTGGTGTAGCTCTAGTGATAGACAAAATTAGGGAGAATCGTCTTTAGATGGTTTGGTCACATTAAACGTCGACTATCTGATGATCTGATTAGGAGAGTAGATGTTTTAGTTTTGACTTATGTTAAGAAAGTCAGAGGTGGAAGAATTGGAAATATTGTATAGAAATGATTTTAATTTATTAGAATTAAATGAAAATATGACTCTAAATAGGACGCAATGGAGAAAAAAGATTCATGTAGCCGACCCACTTAGTGGGATAAATGTTTTGTTGTTGTTGTTGTTTGTACTTTTTATTTCTTTAGTATCAATTCTACCATATAAATCACTAAAAGTTATATATATATATATATATATATATATATATATATATATATATATATATATATATATAGCTCACTACAATCATTTTTTTTGTAAGCAGACAAATATTTTTTTTCTTCTGGTCATTTTCCTCCATTAAAATTTTTATCTACTTTTAGATTTACTAATGAACCCTTAATTTTCACTGCAGCTAGATTAAATTGTAGTATGACATATGAGGTTAATGTTCTAATATCCTCTCATGCACTTCTCACCACCATCCGATTACGTCAAATTTATTACTTCTTAGAAATGCTTTTATGCTAATAAAATTCTGAGTATGAATTGTTTCACCAATTTTGTTAAGTTAATATCAACCCTCAATTTTTTTCATTTTGTTTGGATGTAATTGGTGTTTAACAAACAAAAAAATGACACAAATAATAATATTAATTGTTATGAATATTTACTTACATATCACACAATTCTTATGCATTTACATATCTAATACCCAAAGTTTGATATTTACAATTATCATATTTTGTTATCATAACCCTATGCATGAAAAGATATATTAAACTTCTAAAAAGATAGTTATTATGTTATTTTTTATGTGTTATGCATGTAAATATGCACGTTTAGTTGTTAGATATATAAATACGTAAGAATCATACGGTATGAATATAAATTCCCCGACTTATTAATTGTATTATACTGCTAATCAAGATGATTTTGAATATAACATTGTTATCTAAATCATGCCATACAAAAATAGTACCGTGATCTAGATAGCTTTGATTTATTATATCTGTTTTTACATCTTCGTTTGATATTTTTTGCTTCGAGTTTTATTTCTGATGTTTCTGTCTTTATTTTCGCAGAGAACTATAATTGTTCCTCCCGGACTTTGTTATGGTGAAAAGGGGATGAATGAAATACCGGTAAAAGACGATCACAAATTTTTCATTAAAAATGTCTTGTCACTATAAACCATGCAATTTTTTGATGAATTTGTTTCCATTTTAGTAACTGCCAATAATTTTTAATGTAATAACACACACCCATTCACACACACATACACACACATACATGTATATATATAACAACCAAAACTTATGCATTTACAAAGCTAACACCCATATTTTTTTTTCTATCCATGTCACGGTCAAACCGTTGGGATTTTCATAAAGGCAAAAAAAATTATGGATTGACGTTTTATTGTAAATTTTAATATTTAGTTGTTAGTTTTGTAAATAGCCTAACACCTATTTTTAATTTTTGAACTATTGAACTCGTGTATCTATGTGTGGCAATGTGCCATAATCAAATTATCAGGATTTTGATGAAAACAAAAAAACCATATGAATTAAGGTTTTATTGTAATTTTTGATAATTTTGTAAATATTAATGTTTTGACTGAGTTACATACCACTCATACTCAATTACTATGTATTTACATATCTAACACCTATACTTCAATTTTTACGGATATATATGCCATCATGCATACACATGCAAATGTCTATTTCACTCTTTACAAGTCAAGATGGTGGTATTTTTAATGTGATATGAAATATTTAGGTGGTATAAATGTAAATAGTAAAGTTTAGGTGTTAGATATGTAAATGCATTGGAATTCGGTGGTATGTATGTAAATGCCCCTCATTTAAATTATGCCATCTTCAATAGTAATTCTATGTTTCATCTAATATAATCATTCACTAATCTATAGTTCCTAATTTTGCCACTTTTTTGTTTTAACATTCTTATTTTTGTCATGCTTAATTGAAATATCAATAACCTTTATTTAAATTTATACAAAATGATTGCCTAATTTTAATTTTTGAAGTTTACTTTTAACTCTCAATAATATCTCCTTATTGCATAATACTTTTAAAGCATTCTTTTTCTATTTTAGTAATGCAGTTTTAACTTTAGAAATTGCATCATTATCTATATTTATGTTCCTTTGCACAATAAATATATTCAATGATAGTAGTTCATATTATTCCCATTTATATGCTTACGATTTGTTTTATTGTTTCTAACGTTTTTATGTGTTAAACATTTTTTTCATTATATAATTTTTCACTTATTTCAATAGATGTCTCACATATTAAAACTATGTTATCTACAAAAAGCATACACTATAACATCTCATTTTTAATATCTTTTATATACATCTCTATAATTAATACATAAAGTATTGACGAGGCATAAGATCATTAAGGTCTGAATAAAGAAAATTAGATCTTACAGATTCATTGCTTATAAGGAAATATCTCTTCCACGGATTCATTTCGTACAAGGAAAAAACTTTCACATATATTCATATACAAAAAAGGAAAGAAAGTTCCTACAAATTGCTCCCTTAGCAATCTCTAAATAATCAAATAACATGTACTTAAAGGCAATTTTTATGTTTGTTATTTTAGTTATTTGTTTTCTTTTTTATATATCTAGTTTTGTATGTACATATCTATTGAAAGGATGAACAAGCTAAAAGCTTTTTAGCTACTTCTTTCACATTGTATCAGAGCTGGGTTAGGGTTCTCTGCTTCTAACCTTTATTCTCGCTATTTTTCTTAAATTTCTTTCTAGTCGGAATTCTTCTTTCCCTCTCATTTTGTCTGTGTAAGAGATAGATATCCTTCCACAGATTCATTGCGTATAAGGAAAGGCCTTTCGCTTATATTTACATGCAAACAAAAGGAAAGAAGGAGCCCACAGATTACTCGCTTAGCAATCTCTAAATAATCAAAAGACAGATAGTTAAAGGCAATTTTTATGTTTGTTATTGTAATTATTTATTTTAATTTTTATATGTGGTTTTTTTATATAAATATCCATTAAAAAATTGAGAAGCTAAAAAGCTTTTTAGCCACTTCTTCTCCTATATAGTATCAAAGCAGGGTTAGGGTTCTCTACTTCCAACTTTCATCCTCTCCATTCTTTCTTAAATCCCTTTCTAGTCGGAATTCTTCTGTCCCTCTCATTATGTTTGTTTTCTTTGACTTCCCTTGCAAGTAGTAGATCATCATGAATGACAAAAATTAGACTAAGCAAGAATTTGAAAGACTTCAAGATCTATATTGTTTAAATGGGAGAAGTTATTTGAAGTGGTCCCAAATTGTGAAGACCTTTTTGAAAAGAATGTGAAAGATTGAATACCTTATGGATCTACCTCTAAATTTAAAAGACCTGAAGCTTATACTTTAGGAAGAAATGAACTCTATGATTATGTCATAATTGTGAAATATCATAATGTTGAAATCAATTAGACATACATTTTCTTATCTATCGCAAAAAAAAAAAAGTGGGATACCATCAAATAAATTCAAAGTTATTGTACTTAATTTTGTGATCAAAATGAAACTCTCCAATGCCAAGGAAGATAAACTTATGATCATGGAATATTTTAATGCTATGATGGTTTATTAGTGTGAATTAGATTATTATCGAGATCTCAAGATGAAATTCTCATATAATTTATGGAAAGATAAAAAATATTTAAATTTCTTGCAGACTTAATAATGATTTCGATTATGTTTGAGTCCAAACGTTAAATAGAGAAAATCTCACTTCTCTAAATGAAGTTTTTGCTCTTGTACGAGTTGAAGAAGGAAGAAGAATCATGATGTTTAATAACCCAATCTCTTAAACATCTATTATGAAGACCATTAAATCTCAAGATAAGGGATCGGCTGCTACATATTCTTTTCTAATGGAAGAGCAAAAGCCTCCTCTAAAAAATGATCTTTGGTGAAGAAAAAGTGCATCTAATAGAATGCTTGAAATTTCACAGAAAGCCCCTAGGCTATGAGGGAAATAAAGAAGGGAATAAGAAATGATTAGCCGATCTTGTGGAAATAGATGGACTTAATTCAAAGGAAATTAACAAACTAAGAAATATTCTTAATTCCTTGGAAAAGCTATTTTGGATCATGCTCTCTTACTCACAAGGGTATGACTTCCAACTCTTATATATTTAGTGCCTCAAATACACTTTCCCAATCCTGAATTCTCATTTCAGGTGCCAATGAACTTATGACACGTCTTACCAACATTTTTCAAACTTACAAACACTGTCCCAACAATAGAAATTTAAAATTAGTAGTTGGTTCTTTAATAATTGTTTTAGGACAAGAAATTATCCCTATTTTTCTCAAGTTTTCCCTCAACAGTGCATTACATTGTAATAATCAGTTTTAAAGCTCTTTTTAAATTTTAATAAATAAAAATAATGACAATAAATATATAAATAGTAAATAATAATTGATTGGGGGCGTCTCTTCGTCTTTAGGAGTCGAAGAATGTTTTCTTTCATTTCGAATGGGACGAGAGAAGGGAGAAAGATAGAAGCGTGAGAAGAGAAGAAGAAAAACAGAAGTCAAAAAGGTAACCTAGGGCTCACCAAAGGGGTCAGGCCGTGCTAGAGAAGGAAGAGGAATGCTTGCCCACGAGGGACAAAGACGAAGGCAGTAGATGTCGAATCCGATCTTGAATGACTTGCTTGCGGAGCCGTTTGACACATATGAAGGCAGAAAGATGGACGATGCATGCAAGCTTGTGCTTCACCATGCTGGAGAGTGCATAGGAGGAAGGAGGTCCTAGCGAGAGCGTTGAACTTGCTGTTTGGATGGTCCTACACAAGGAGTCGAAGGGAAGAAGAGTCGCTTGCGGGTTAGACATCTCGTGAGTGGCTCGACTGTGTTGGATGTTACTTGCGGTCGAAGGAAGAAGCATCAAGCAAGTCTGCGTGGGATAAATCAAGCCAAACTTGAGGAGGTGGCGACATCAAATGCAAGCAAGGGAGGAAGAAGCTCTTGAGCCCTACTAGAGGAAGGTAAGGCTGGTGTGTGGAGGTGGGAGCTGGACATCTTGTGCAGAGGAAAAGGAGGAAGAAGAGGTCCCGCATATGTGTTAGGGCTTTTGATCGAGATATTGAGTTTTTATTTTTAAGTTATTTAATAAAAATTATATATTTATATATATGTTTATTTTTATTATTAAAATGTTAAATTCAAGTGCATTTGAAATTCAAGTCGAAGCTATTAAATCTTGAATTTGGAGGAAGATAGAGGTCAATATTTGTGAAAGAGATCAAAATAATTGAGGTAAATGCTAGTATTTATTTATTTTAATTAATGAATACACACACACACACACACACACACACACACACATATATATATATATATATATATATATATATATATATATATATATATATTAAAATATTAAAAATATATTTAATCAAATACGATTTAAGCTGTAGAAGTTCAGTTTGGAAGAAAAAGAAGAAAGTTATACATTAAAAGTGACTATTCATGCTCTCATGCTATAATAATATTTTGGTTATTCTCGACCAAATGCATTTATTATTATTGTTACTAGTTATATTTATATCGTTACATACCCATGATTTATTATTCTATTAAACTTTTATTCATATGTTACGATTAACACTCAATATTATTTAAATTTTCATAGATATTGAATATTATACAAGTATATTGACTGTTATGCAAATGATAATAAAATAATTATTATTAGATATTGATTTTCATAGTATGTTTGCGTGTGCATGTTTGGTTATTGAGTTTACCCATTTATGGTACTAACTGGGGAACGCTATGGTTCTCGTACACGTAAATGGAAAGTTTATTGATATTGATGTGTATTAAATGACGTAATTTTAGATGATGCTTCTGTGACGATTGTAAAGATATAAAATAATATAGACAAGTTATTGATATGATGAAACACATTTAATATTATGAATTATCATGAAAAATCATATCCGAAAAAGTAAATTGTCTACTATTTTTATATCGTATAAGTATCTTCGACTAACATACATATCTTATGTTTTTTATGTTATTGTATTTTAAGAGTACGAGTATTCATTAGTTTGTTTAACTTACTATTGTTTTAAACTATTATTTTAGATTTAAATTATTTGATTAAAAGATGATCAGTATAAGAGAAAATGTTTATAGAAGACGCGGATAATCAGTAATGAGTAAATTTAACTGTACTGTTTTCCTTTTTTTGTTGGATAACATCAGGGATCGGCTTTAAGCCCACATATTTTTGTTTTAGTTATGGATGGTCTTACTACACACTTACAGGAGGATGTACCCTAGTGTATGTTGTTTGCTGATGATATCCTTTTCGTGGATAAGACGAGAGAAAAAGCTCAGTAAAAACTTGAATTATGGAGGTCTACATTGGAGTCTAAAGGCCTTCGTTTGAGTAGAATTAAAACTGAATACATCTTTAGTGATAGAAATTTAACTATGGGTGATCAAATTATTAAAAGGTGTGAACGCTTTAGATATCTCGGGTCTATTGTTCAAAGTGATGGCGATATAGATGAGGATGTTATTAGTAGAATTCAAGTTGGTTGAAGTGGAGGAATGCTTCGGGCCTATTATATGATAGAAAAGTACTGCTTAGGCTGAAATGAAAGTTTTATAAGATGGTGGAGAGACCTGCAATGCTCTATGGCGCTGAATCTTGGCCTTTAAAAGAGAAGCATAGAACTAAGTTAAGTGTTGTCGAGATGAGAATGATTAGGTGGATGAGTGGCTTTACACTTAAGAGACAAAATGCGAAATGAATATATCTGTGATAGTGTTTGTGTAGCTCCAGTGACAGACAAAATTAGAGAGAATCGTCTTTAGATGGTTTGGTTACATTAAACGTCGATCATCTGACCGATTAGGAGAGTAGATGTTTTAGATTTGACTTGTGTTAAGAAAGGCAGAGGTAGACTTAGGAAGACTTGAAAATATTATATAAAAATGATATTAATTTATTAGAATTAAATGAAAATATGACACTAAATAGGATGCAATGGAGAAAAAAGATTCATGTAGCCGACCCCACTTTGTGGGATAAAGGTTTTGTTATTGTTGTTGTTGTTGTTCGTACATTTTCCTTATTTAGTATCAATTCTATCATATAAATCATTAAAAGTTATATATATATATATATATATATATATATATATATATATATATATATATATATATATATATATATATTGCTCACTACCATCATTTTTTTGTAAGCAAGCAAATATTTTTCTTCTTCGGATCATTTTCCTCCCATTTTATCAACTTTTAGATTTAGACCTAATGAACCCTTTATTTTCACTGCAACTAGATTAAATTGTAGTATGACATATGAGGTTAATGTTCTAATATCCTCTCATGCACTTCTCACCACTATCCGTTTATGTCAAATTTGTGACTTCTTAGAAATGCTCTTGTGCTAACAAAATTCTGAGTTTGAATAATTTCACCAATTTTTATAAGTTAACATCAACCCTCTATTTTTTTCATTTTGTTTGGATGTAATTGGTGTTTAACAAATAAAAAAATGACACAAATAATAATATTAATTATTATTTATATTTACTCATATATATCACAATTCTTTTACATTTACATATCTACTACCCAAAGTTTGATATTTACAATTATAACATTTTGTTATCATAACCTTATGCATGAAAAGATATATGCAACTTCTAAAAGATAGTTATTGTGTTATTTTTTATGTGTTGTTAGATATTTGAGTGGTATGCTTGTAAATATGCATTTTTAGTTGTTTGATATGTAAATACATAAGAATCATGCGGTACGTATATATATGCCCCTACTTACTAATTGTATTACACTGCTAACCAAGATACTTTGAATATAACATCTTTATCAAAATCATGTTATACAAAAATAATACCGCGATGTCGATAGCTTTGATTTATTATGGTCTGTTTTCACATCTTTGTTTGATGTTTTTTGCTTCATGTATTATTTCTGATGTTTTCGTTTTGATTTTTGTAGAGAAATGTAATTGTTCCTCCCGGACTTTGTTATGGTGAAAAGGGGATGAACAAAATACCGGTAAAAAATCATCGCAACAAATTTTTCATTAAATATGTCTGACAACATAAACCGTACAGTTGTTTGATTAATCTTTTGCCTTTTTAGTCACTGCGAATAATTTTTAATGTAATCACACACACACACACACACACACACACATAAATAAATAAATAAATAAATAAATAAATAAATAAATATATATATATATATATATATATATATTTATATATTTGAGAGTTATTGGCATTTCCTGATAACATTGAGCTTATTTGAGAGTTATTGGCATTTCCTGATACCTCAGTTGTCTCTCTTATCATGCAGCATGGGGCTACATTTGAACTCAATATTGAGCTTTTGGAAGTGATGCAACCAACTTAGGGAGTTTTTTTCTTGATTCATATTATATGTTTTAAATGTATTTAATTTTTTTGGTTTCTTTTGTAAAATAACGTTTTACTTTTGCAAATTGTGTTATGTAAAGTCTCATTTCCAAAAGTTTGTTTTATTGATTTTATGGTGGATTGACCAATATTTATGGTTATTTTTATGAGACATTTTTACATACCAACCCCACAATTTTGACATATTTACATATCCAACAACTAAACTTTTATATTTACATGAATACCACTCAAATTTTTAACATTACATAAAAAGTATCAGTGTATCACTATCATTAATTTTTTAAAAGTGAAATATATCTTTTCATGCATATATTTGCAACATCATGGTGTTATGAACGTAAATATCAAGCTTTAGGTGTTAGATATGTAAATACATAAGAATTGTGTGGTGTGTATGTAAAATTACCTTATTTTTATTAAAGATGTTTTGGCAATTTTATTCTATGTTCTATTAGGTAATATAATTGAGGCATTAGTATTGCAAAATATTTCGTTGTTATTATTGTGAAATGTGGAATGGGTGGGACTATTTTTATAAAAATGATTATTATGTTACAAGTACAGCAGCTAATGGAATTGCTTTCAGATTAATTCAATAAAATATTAATAAATCAAATTGTATATACATTTAATTGAAAATAAATCAAATTATTATAAAATGCATAATCCTCAATATTTAATTAGAATATCCGACAAACAATTTTGCCATGTAGAAATACTAGAGCACTCAAAAATGTTTTCGGAGTATTTACTATGTTAATTGGTTTACTCAGATCTCAAACATAGGCTTAAAATGTTTTGTTTTGAATACGAATAACATAAATTTTAACAATTACATTTACACATATATCACACAATTCCTATGAATTTACATATTTAAATTCTAACTTTATCTTTTACATTTATACCATTCCATTATCGCCATTTTAACTCTTAAAAGGTGCAATATTCCTTTGTTTCATGCATAGTTAATGTGGCATATATATATGCTTTAAACTTTAAGAGTTATGATATGTAAATACATAGGAATTGAGTGGTATGTACGTAAATCTTCGATTTTAATAATATATTGTGAATTGAGAAGAGGTTTATAATGGGTTTTTGGGTGCCTTTGAGTTTTAATTTGATATTTTCATTGGTGTGCAGATGTGAATATTTTATGCGAGAGAATCTTGAGTGTGAAATTATGAGGCCTTTTTTTATGATTATTTAATAGCTGCTAAAAATGCATTTTATTTTAAATTTAAGCAAATCATTACAATATAACAAAAGAATCACTATCAATAAAATCAACAATGTTTGAAGTTGTTACTAATAACTATGAAATTATTAATTGCCAAAAAAACAATTAAAAATAATGTTTGAAGTTGGTACTAATAAAGTGCCAAAAAAACAATTAATAATATGACGACGAGAAATAATAAGAATGAAATTATTGATGCTGAGTCTGTAGAATGACACAAAGATAATAATGTTATTGTGCTTTTGAAATGATATTGCAAATAATTTTTTTTTTAAATTAACACATTTTATTATCATTAATTAAAAATATTATTATGAGAACTGGCCATAAGGTGGGGAAAAAAAGAATGCTATGTAAGAATGCATGACACCCCTATCAATAAACCCAGAGGAAACCATTAATATCTTAACATTAATGCTATGTAAGAATCCTTTATCCAATCCAAAATCACAAATCTTAACGGCAAACCAATCATTTTATAATTTAATTGTTTCACGAAATAAAAGTACTAAAAATTAAAAAAATCAAACCTATAAGAAGCATGGGTTAATTCTTAAAGGTTTCAACTCTTCAGTGAAATTTTGAGAAGATGAGAAGATAAAAAAGTCTAATCACAATAAAAATTAGAGAGATCAACTAAACTAAAATAAAATCTGAGAAGAAATTAAATAAAATCCAAATCACATTTAATGGTATTGAACTACAAAATTTAAGATTTCAAAGACCAAATAGTTGTTCGTCAAAATAAGTCAAGTGCTAGTTATTACAATAATAAATAATAAATAAGTCCGTGCATAGCACAACACAGCATGACATGAATATAAGTAAATAACAAGTCCTTACCTCATATATTCACATATTGATGGGAGAGATTGATTTGGAATGACCCCAATTACACACACAACAACTATAAAATATGATCAATACTTACACGAGGAATGTGTGCGATTTTGTGCCAATCAGAGCCTGAAAATTTTTTATATCGCTTCATTAAAGTTGGATGACAATCTGCGAGTTCCAGTGAATACAAGGAGGAAGGGAGGTCTGGCAATGATTTGAGGAGTGGAATCCTTTCTAACTTTAGACGCTTGAGGGATGAGATGGCCGACAAAGAAGATGGCAGACACTCTAGGTTATCAAGCCTCCATAGAGACAGTGAATCCAAGGAGGAAGGGAGGTCTGGCAATGATTTAAGGAGTGGAATGCTATATAATTCTAGTTTCTTGAGGGATGAGATGGCCGACAAAGAAGATGGCAGGCACTCTAGGTTATCAAGATTTTCTATAGTCAGAGATTTCAAGGAGGAAGGGAGGTCTGGCAATGATTTGAGGAGTGGAATCCTTTCTAAATGTAGACGCTTGAGGGATGAGATGGCTGACAAAGAAGATGGCAGGCACTCTAGGTTATCAAGCCTCCTTAGAAACAGTAAATCCAAGGAGGAAGGGAGGTCTGGCAATGATTTGAGGAGTGGAATGCTATATAATTCTAGTTTCTTGAGGGATGAGATGGCCGACAAAGAAGATGGCAGGCACTCTAGGTTATCAAGATTTTCTATAGTCAGAGATTTCAAGGAGGAAGGGAGGTCTGGCAATGATTTGAGGAGTGGAATCCTTTCTAAATGTAGACGCTCAAGAGATGAGATGGCCGACAAAGAAGATGGCAGACAGTGCAATGATGTCAAAGAATGAAGATTCAATTCTTTCAGGGAGGCGGGGATATGTAGAAGCTGCTGGAGCTGAGGAACAGTATTGACATTTAAAATCTTAAGTGAAAACAGGAGTTCCAAGGAGGAAGGGAGAGACTGCAGCACATCATTATTACAAATTATGAGCTCTTTCAAGGAGGCGAGACTTACCGTTGGCAATAAGCTGCAGTCCACCAACAGAAAGAATAGATGTCATGTTTGGACACGAAATGACCTCTAATGTTTCAAGGCAACAGTTGTTAGTTTCTTGCTTGCAGTTTAAAGCAGCCTTCCATCCGATTTTTTCTATCTTCATATTCTTGAGCTTAGGAGGTAAATAGGGCAACTCCTGCAGATTTGGGCAGTTAAAGAGGAAGAGTTCCGTTAAGCAAGGAAAGAAACAGTCATCTGCTGCTGCTGCTGCTCTTGCTTTATCAAACTGTTTTACTTTTGGCATGTCGCGAAGGTACAGAGACTTGAGGCGGCGAAGCTGCCCAAAAGGAGGAAGGGTTTCCAACTCCGAGCACCCGTTCAGATTGATGTGCTCCAGATTGGAGATCAAATCTACATCGTACATCCATTTTGCAGAGCTTACACCCTTGTATGAAAATATGGACAAACACTTGAGATTTTCGTATGGTTTAAGATTTTCAAGCACATTCGCATCTAAGTCATAATTGTCAGTCTTCCGTGGGCTTCTAAGTTCCCCATGGAATTCCCATCCACGAACAGTTTTGCCCCAATTCAACAATAAATTTGTTAGTTTTGTCTTCTCAAATAATTTTGCAGTGCGAGCCTCTCTAGCATCCTTCACATTTTCCAGAAAATGTAATCTTAATTTGCGCAACTCATTCATATGCTCCAACTCCCCAATTCTATAACCATTCTTATTCTTAACATTAAACTCAATTACTTGAAGTGACCTTAATTTCCCAATTCCAGGTACACTATAAAATACATTCCGTGGCAATTGCAGGTGACGCAGATTAGAAAGATTACTCACATCGACAGTCAAGAAGTCATCAGAGTAATGAGATCCCTCATAGATTATGCACCGCAAATGATAAAGACTGCTTAAAAATCTTGGCATCTGAGGGAACCCCACATCCAATTTCAAATATCGAAGATGTCTCAAATTTTTAATAGCCCCAGACAAGTTTTTCTGATTGTTAGATGATAAGAACAACAAACGAATGCTTCTTGACGCCTTAAAAATTTTAGTAAGTATTTCAGTAAAATCTTGACCATCGATTGTAGTGGTAAGAAAAAGTGAATGTAAATTTTTAAAATCCTTGATCTTTCTCAGCACTTCTAGATTTTTAGTTTCAACAAATAAGTGTCGAACATTTCTAGAAAATTTAAAAGATAAAGCATTATCTCCCACAAATCCGAAACATTCCTCTGAAGAAATAGACCGTGCCAAATCATGTAATAAATCATGCATCTTATAGTATATTACCTTATTCTGAAACTCGTCTTGTATGTATCTTCTCTTCTTATATTGAAACTCGTCAAAGAAAGATTTTCTGACCAAAACATCAAAATAGCTTCCTCCAATATCTTCCAAAGTGTCTCCTTCAATAGAAGATTCCTGAATGAAACCCAAAGCAATCCACATTCGAATTAAATCATCTTTATCAAACTCATAATCTTGTGGGAAAATGCCACAAAATGCAAAACAAGTTTGTAGAGGCTGTGGGAGGAACGTAAAACTCAATCTTAAAATAGACAAAATGTTACTGCGATCCGGCTCTGGTTTTACATTTAGAACATTAGTACTATTTAAAATGTTCGTCCAAAAGCTCTCATTCAAGTTAGAATTGAGAACACCACCGATGACCTTCGTAGCTAACGGAGATCCTGAAAGCTTTTTAACCATCAAACTAGCAATGTCTGTTAATTTTGTATAAGAACCAAGGTTCTCTGCACCAGCACATGCATGGGTGATGAGTAGCTTCAAACACACATCATCCTCCAAGCCCTTTAATGGATAAATTTCTTTATCCTTACCAATCACCTTTGCAATCTCCGATGCAACTGAATCCATCCGGGTAGTCAACAAAATTTTACTTCCGAAGCTTCCATTTGTGAGAGCTGAGAGCACATTCTCCCATTTGCTCATATTTTCCTCCCAAATGTCATCCAGAACAAGCAAGAACCTTTTGGATTGCACGACAGCTTTAAGTTTCTCTTGAAGAAGAGCGAGTTGTGACTCCAAAGGAGGCCTCTCCTTGGTAAGAATATCCAACATATCGACAATGATCTTTTTTGCATCAAAGTGGTTGGAAACACAAACCCACATTTTCAGTTCAAATTCTTCTTTCAGATCTTCAAAGACGTGTTGTATGAGAGTTGTCTTTCCCATGCCACCATGACCCACTATGGATAGAAGAGAAATGTTAGTGTACAAAGTAGGGCTAGCAATATGAGTTGGATCTTCATTCCTCAACCACTGCATAACAAAATCCTTCTCCTTGCTTCGACCGATGAGATCAATTTTAGGCAAGCATCCTTCTTCACGATCTTTGCGCAACTTTAGATCCAGCTCCTGCTCCTCCTGCTTTGCGTTATCGATGAGATGAAGGAAAGCACTGACCCCAGCTGAAACTTCATCAAGTTTCTTCACAACAGCCTCCAGTCTCTTCAAATAGGAATCCATCTTGAGAGCACGTTTGCCAATTTTCTTTAAAGAACTCATGGTGTAACGCACCTTTTGCAAAGTTTCTTCTCGAAGCTTCTCGTACTCAAAGTCATCCAGAACATCATCTGCCTCATCGATGGCATCTCGTAGCCGCCAGATCCAGCTGTTGAGTGCTGGGTTTCGATCTCTGATCTGTGCTTGGGTGGAAGCAGAGACGACAGCTTGGACCATGAGGTAGTTTTTTTGTAGCCTTTCGAGCTCCTCCTTCATGCCCGTCTGCCATCTATATTGATCTTTAAAGTAAACAGAGCAAGCTTTGAAGATCTTCTCCACGATTGGGCCAACCAAAAAGTCTGCCATGGCACAGATCAAGGTTAGGAGGAGGAGAGACGGTGGAAGAGAGGAAGAGAAGAGAGTACGGAGGTAGGTGGCTTTGCTATGAAGGATGTGTGGTGGGCGATGGAGGGGATGCGTAAAGTATCTTTATAGTTAAAGAAGGTGTGATTTCCACTGCGGTTTCCTGTTGACTCTCATTCACGAAGAGGCATTGATGTAGTAGTGGTGGATTGCTATAATGGATGTGTGGTGGAGGATGGAAGGGATGGCGTTTAAAGTATTTAGGTAAGTTAAGATGTGGTTTCCACTGTGTAATAAATTAAATAGCAAGGTTTTAGATTACTAATATTATTTAACTAAAAAAATATTAATTCAAACAACTTAATATAATTTGTGATTTAAATTTTTATTATTTAATTACTTTCATAAACTAAACAATGATAATTAAGAAAAACTTTAATCAAAATTAATTTTAATTTAATTAACAACTTAATATAGTAAGGAGAGCTTTCTTTGATTATATAATGTTCGATGAACAGCGAAATATCTTAAAAATATTAGAATTGAGCTATCTTGTGCTCATTGGATTCGTCTTGTCGAGACGCTCGATTTGACTATGAACTTGTCAGATTTGACTTTTGTTTGACCTCCCAAATGTGTCCAAAAACTTCCAAAAGTGCTTTTAATGACTTGATTAGGGTTTGATTTGGTTCAGATTAGACCAATTTTGGTATCATTGAGACTGTCTCGTCGAACCGGTCAGTTTGGCTATAAGTTTGCTGAAATCAAAGATCCAGATGACTACCGCCGTGAATTTTCTAGCATGCATCAAATTCAAATCTTTCAAATTACATCAAAATTACCACCAACTTGTAAAAAGTGAAAAAAATTAAAGTTTAGGAAAATTACCACCAAATCAGAATAATTTTTTCACTAAAATGCAAGTGAATTAAGCTGTACGACGTACAGAAATCTTTCTTAATGTTTTTTTGGATATCTGTTTTGTTGACATTGTAAATCTGGGAAAATTTTTCCATCAGGAATCCACACGTACCTCTACGTGCGGATTCCAATTATACGCCGCCACGTGGCATTCCGCCACGTATGATGCCACGTGGCTCTGTGGGTCCCGCTCAGGAGAGAAAATTTACGATTTTTTTAGGCCCGGCCCGAAACCCCAACCCATCTATTTCCCACCTGTTCCGTTCCGTCAAAATATTTTGCCGCCCGAAGGAAGATAGTACTGTTGGATTGCAGGTGGAAATTTTTTTTGGAGCTCAGGTTCTATTCGCAGCTTAGGGTTTAGGGATTCGGCGGACTTCTCCATGGACGGTGAAATGCCTGAGGATTTGAACCCATCATTCTCCCTTAACTTCGAAGCAACTGAAGTGAGTATTACTTGTTATTTTTTTGTTTTATTTTACGTTAGTTGGTTTATGGCTTTGATATAGGTTTAGAGATTTTTCTGTAGGGTTTACATTGAAGAAGATGAATTAATATGTTGGTGTTATTACGGATGTTACGTTTGTATTATTGTTGTGTTATTTTGGTGTTATTTTAGTGTTATTTTGTGTAAGTTGAATAAAATATTGTGTTTAAGGTGTTACTAAGGTACTGCTGTGATGTTTAGTTGGTGTATGGCTTGGATATAGGTTTTGGGATTTTCTGTAGGGTTTACTTTGAAGATGATGAATTAATATGTTGGTGGTATTACGGTTGTTACATTTGTATTATTATGGTGTTATTTTGGTGTTATTTTAGTGTTAGTTTGTGTAAGTTGAATAAAGTATTGTGTTTAAGGTGTTACTTAGGTGCTGTTGTGATGTTTACTTGGTTTATGGCTTTGATATAGTACTGCTATTGTGGTGTTTAATTGGTTTATGACTTTGATATAATACTGCTATTGTGGTTATTATGGTGTTATGCTCGTATTATTTATGTGTTATTATGATGTTATTGATGTGTTATCATTGTGTTTTGCCGGTATTTACTTGTTTGTTAGGATCATATCATGATACTGGTGTACTTTTGTAACGCAGGGAATTCTTTTTTATTATGGTATTACTTTTGCTGTCACTATGGTGGTTAGCTTGTGTTATTCTGGTATTACTCTGGCGTTATTGAAGCCAGATTGTTGTTTTTGCTTGCATAATATATGGTGTTACTCTCATTTTAGGATGTAGGGATATTTGGTGGTGTCATCATGGTGTGGGAGTGGTGTTATGCTGGTCCTATTATCGTGATAATGTAGTATTATTCTAGTATTATCCTGGTGTGGGAGTGGGCTTATTATGACATTATTGAAGTGTTATGCTGGTGTTATCATGGATTTTTTATGCTCTTTTGACAAAGTCTAACTTTGTATAAATATATTCATCAAATATGCAATCGAGTGAGGCTACGTAACCTTGCAATCCAGCAATTACAGAGATGTTTTTGAGAAGCAACATCTGCAATGAGGAAGAAGCTTATGAAAGCTATCATATCTATGCACATCACGTAGGATTCACTGTTCGGAAGGACCACACTAGCTACTGGCCCAACTTCAGGAAACTGAAGAGCAAAGATTATATATGCGGGAAAGCCGGCTACAAGAAAGAGTCTAACAACATGGAGAGCGTTAAGTACAAAAAATCGGACATGAGGACCGGTTGTAAGGCCATGGTTCGATTTGTTGTTGACCTTGAGGGCAACTGGACAGTGGCGAAATTCATTGAAAATCACAACCATCCTTTGGCTGAAAGTGGTGATAAACATCTTCTTCTTTCGAGCAGAAGGATAAGTGAGTTGAATGCAGATGTCTTAAGATCCATAATAGGTGTGGGAATCAGAGCAACCGATGCATACAATTTCATTGCTTCGGAGATTGGTGGTATAGAGAATTTGGAATGCACCAAGACAGATGCACATATTCATTCAAAGAGAAAGAAGAGAGAAAATTGAGCAGGGAGATGTCAATGCACTAATACAGCTGTTCATGGAAAGGCAGGCTGGTGATAACATGTTTGCTTGAGATTTCCAAACATATGAGTTTGGAAGGCTAACAAACATTTTCTGGAGTGATGCATTATCCATGTTGGATTATGATTATTTTGGGGATGTGATAATATTTGACACAAGCTACAGATTAAATAAATATAACTTATCGTCGCGCTCCATTTGTGGGGGTTAACCACCACTGACAGAACGTACTATTTGGAGTTGGATTTCGGTCCGATGAGACCACCGATTCATTCTTGTGGCTTTTCAAATCGTTTGCTCGAATAATGGGAGAGAAGCACCCAGTAACAATCTTTACCGATCAGGACCAAGCAGTGGCAAGAGCAATTGCAGAGTGCTTCCCTCAGACACGCACATATTATGTCAATGGCATATCCATAAAAACTTCCTTCAAAGGTGAATTGCGGAGTTCGTACTAAGAGCATTTGTGGACTTTTTTATAAATGCATGAGTAAGTGTGACACCGAGGAGGATTTCAAAGAAACTTGATCATTAATGATTGAAGTTGGGGAACTTCAGAATAATACGTGGTTGGCTGAAATGTATCGTCACAGGCACAGATGGTCAACAACATTTAATAAGGATGTATTCGGTATGGGAATCTTATCAACACAGAGGAGTGAGACAACCAATAATATATATCATAATGTTAAAAAACCAACTAGCTCTCTATCGGATTGTTTCATTGGTCTTGAAACCATCGTGAAATCTTGGCGTCGCAACGAGAAAGATGAAGATTTCAAATGCGGTCAGTCCGTCACAACGCCCATGGTTAAAATCAATCTCGTGTTGAGGCAAGCTGCTGCATTCTATACAAGGAAGCTTTATTCAATGTTTGAACAAGAGCTACTGAATGGATTATGTGGGCTTACAGCTGAATTATCTACGGATAGTGAGGGTAGATACAATGTAATGAGTTTGGATGAGGAGGAGACAAGGCAGTCGTGGACTGTATTAGTAGACAAAGTTAGTGCTGAGGTTACATGTACTTGCAAAAAATTTGAGATGATGAGACTGTTGTGCTCCCATGCTCTATTTGTGCTCAATGTAGTGAAAATAAATGTGATTCCAGATAAGTATTTCTTATGGCGGTGGTCTAAAAATGCTAAAAGGTATATCTACAATAGACATGGATGTAGAGATATGAGAAATTCCAATGTGAACAACGTTTCATCATGTGCATTGTTATTCAAGTTCAGTTCTCAGAAGTTTGCGTATCAACTCATAAATATGGCACAAGGACATGATTCAGCGGAGGAGTTGTTGTGGATGACCTTTAAAAAACTATCTATTGACCTTGGTGACGTTCTAGCAGGGAGAAAACCTGAGTGTAATACAACGACGAAGAAGAAAAAAATTCCAAAACTAGGCCTTTCTGTTGACGACCCCGCAAAGATGAGGTCGAAAGAAGTTTCAATATCGAGATTGAAAGGATATTGGGAAAAAACTAAGAAATGCAAAAGTAAGAAGTCGTTGCTTGAGAATGCTTTCTTTCTAAGTATGTTGAGTTTTGTTCTCTTCTGGGATATAATTTTCAACTTTGCTTTCAGGAAAGGAACAACATTGGTCATCTAGCCGTGAAGCTATTAATATATTCAAAGAAATGTTGACAGATTGTCTTACACAAGTGCGTTCAATTTAATCAATTCAGTCGGTTCTTCGATGAAATTATGCAATTCAAGTTTACCCGGTTTTGACATTGTCTTGCAGGATTACTATGAAACGCAACCAGTCGGTACATACACTGGAATGCTAATGGATTCCAGAAGTTAGTGATATGTTGTTTGGGTTTCTGTATGATATAGATGTATTTATTGTTGTTTAGGTCTCTGTTTGATATAAATGTATTTATGTTTGACAAGTTGTTTAGTTTATATTTTGTTGGAGAAATAATTCAGTACATATTATGAATGACAAATAGCTCTGCTTGGATGATTAAAATTCGTTCTGTAAGTTGGCAACTATAGAATAACAACCGTAAAGGAGTTCAGTAACAATAGAATAACACTTAACAATAGAATAACACACAATAATTTACAATAACACGCAAATAATATGTCCATAATATGTTAATAACACCAAAACGACAGAATCATAAATGTCTGGTAAATAATACCATAATAACCACCGATAACACATAAATAATACGTCTATAATACGTTAATAACACCAGAATAGCAGAACCATAAATGTCTGGTAAATAATACCAGGATAACCCCCAATAACACGTAAATAATACATCTATAATACGTTAATAACACCAGAATAACAGAACGATTAATGTCTGGTAAATAATACCAGGATAACCCCCAATAACACGTAAACAATACGTCTATAGTACGTTAATAACACCAGAATAACAGAACGATAAATTTCTGGTAAATAATACCAGAATAACCACCGATAACACGTAAATAATACGTCTATAATACGTTAATAACACCAGAATTACAGAACGATAAATTTCTGGTAAATAATACCAGAATAACCACCGATAACTCGTAAATAATACGTCTATAATACGTTAATAACACCAGAATTACAGAACGATAAATTTCTGGTAAATAATACCAGAATAACCACCGATAACACGTAAATAATACGTCTATAATACGTTAATAACACCAGAATAACAGAAACCTAAATGTCTGGTAAATAATACCAGGACAACCCACAATAACACGTAAATAATACGTCTATAATACGTTAATAACTCCAAAATAACAGAACCATAAATGTCTGGTAAATATTACCAGAATAACACCCAATAACACGTAAATAATATGTTAGTACAACCTACAAAATCCTGCTCGTGTTACCGCGCGTTCGACTCTCATATCGGACCGTGTTATCGCGGCTTTTACTCGGCAAATAATCGTGTTATTATGGAATATTCCATCTATAAATCTGCAATTAATCGTGTTACTGTCAAAAAAATCGTAAAAAAATCGTGTTACTGTCCAAAAAAATGCATTATTCTAATTTAATATATTTTTATTAAAAATATTTATAACATACAAATATAATATTCTGTACTTCCAAATCATTATACTATACAGACAATAGTAGATTTTATGCTTGAATATTTTTAATTTCCAAAATAAAACTAATATTTCAGAAAAAATCAAATATTTTAAACTCTAATATTTTAAGATATTTTAAACTCTAATATTTCAGAAAAAACCATATATAACATATATATATATATATATATATACCATTTTATGTTTCTGAGGGGCATTTAACACCTTGATATTAGAAATGCGAGATTTACATATGTACCACCCATTTTCTATACATTTACAGGTTTATCAACTACACTTTCAAATTCTTCTTATATACATGCCTTCATACATATTTCTAAACATAAACAACCACATGCTAAGTCTTCAGAGGTATTTGATAAATTTCACCACCCAATGGATGCATTCTGCTATATACTCCTTGCAATAAAAAAAAAAGCATGGAGTGAGTAAGAAATGCACTGCTATATACTGTGTTCAGCATTTAAAATATTAATAAATTTATGGAATACGTAAGAAAGGCTGACCATATTAATAAATTTATGTCCTTGCCAGGTTGCAAATATCATAAGCAAATTCTGTTCTGAATCTTTCCATTTCGTTTTGCCAATTTAAGTATTGTTTCCAATCGGGGTCTTCGGCAAGCACGAGTGTTTCCATGAACTTACACACGAACATCCCACAGTTAACGCTGTTCGATTGTGTTGGTGCACCAAATACTATTGCATAAGGCCATTTGAGGATTCTTGCCTTGAAAAGATCTCCACAATGTGCTGCGAACAATTCGATCTGCATGAATGATTAGAATAGTGAAGTGCAACTTGTGTGTTAATATGAGTTATTATGATATGTTATAAGTCTTAATCTGAAGTTGAAATAATATTTGAAAGAGTTGAATTAACTTACAACTTGTAGAGCATAGGCCTTATGGGTCGGCTGGAAGGGAGTCGTAAATTCTCCATCTAAACTTACTGATATCGTGCACCAACAAAATCCAGTGATCATTATGCACAATTGGAAAAAATATTGTCTTCGTGTCACGTAAAGTCTCCGCAGTTATGTGATTAACAAATTGTTGGCTGTCTCCATATTTCTTGTGCATCTGAATAACATCATTAGTTTTAGTTTAGCCAGATTTTTTAAAAATTTCATGCAAATTCTAGTGTCTAAAAATATTACCAGATATGAAGGTGAAACATAGAGGTAAGATCTGGTATAGATCGAGTCTCCTCAATGTTCGTTCGCGCAATAGCGTGACAAAAAGATCAATGTGTTCATTTCCGAGAGACTTATGCAGCAGAAGATCTGATAGGGCTATTCTGTCAATCATAATGCCTCCTCTATACAATACAATATCGCTACTGCTTTGATAACATAGTGTTTACGTTAACTAACATTAAGTTAAAAAACAACTGCAACAATTGAAATTAAATGTTCACATTAACTTACGGTTACAGGTGGCTTCGCAATGCACTCATCGATCACTTCCTGCTTTTCCTGTGGTATTAAAGATCCGCCAGGATAATCAATAGGTCCAGTTGCAGGACGGCTCTGTAACATCGAACAATGTTTCTTAAAGACATGGATAATACATAAATTCTAGTTGAACCTTTATTATGTACTTACAGCTATGGCGAGTTGGATCTCAGCAGAACTCGGACTAGATATTTCAATGTTTTCTTCCATATCTTTGCTTCCTTGGTCATCACCCTCTTGGTCATCAATATCTTCACCTGATGCCACAAGATGCGTCTGCAATACAAAATATGTTTTTAGTAAACATACAAGGAAGGTAGATCGCACAGTTAAAATAAAATCATGTAGTGCTCACCGATATAGAATCTGACATAATCTTTATTGCTCTGTCGACTTCATCGGGGTCTTCTTGTAATGTTGAATCCCCAACAGCTTGGGTGACATCTACATCCTTATTATGCACATCTGTCTCTTGGTCGACTTCTGGAGGATCAATAAGAGCACTGCCCTCTTGGGCCACTACCGGAGCATCACTCTGCAAATCGGCGTCTTTGGCCACTGCCGGATCATCAATCTGAAGATCAGCCTCTTGGGCCACTGTCGGAGCATCAATCTGAAGATCAGCCTCTTTGGCCACTGCGGGATCCTCAATATGCACATCAGCCTCTTGGGCCACTGTCGGATCCTCAAGATGCACATCGGCCTCTCGGGCCATCGCCAAGCATCAACCTGCAAATCAGCCTCTTGGGTCACTTCCGGATCATCCGTCTGTACATAGGCCTCAATATGCACATCGGCCTCAGCGGTATGTAGTATAGTATCTGTATCTCTGTCAGATAATGTCGGAAAGGGATCATCTATATGTACATGATCCTCTATGTGTGTGGTGTAGTCTACGTCAGCTACCCTAGGTCTTCTTCTGAATTGGTACCGAGTGACCGGTGTTTCGAACGACCTCTTCCGGGAACTGCTACTGGACTGCTCCTTCTCCACCTCCTTATCAGCCATGTTTTCAACCAACCTATGTACAAGTCCTGTGAGGTTGGTGATGGCATCAGTTATCGTATGCAGCTATATGTCATGTGAGTCCACTTTGTCTTGAATATGTAAGGACACTTGGTGGTGATGTCTCATCAGCTCATACATATCTTCAATATCAACAAGACCACCAGTACGACCAATCACTGGGGTCATCTCACTCGACACTAGAGTACCTGCTCTAGGTGAGATGGTCCTGCCTCGGTCTCGTGCTGTGGGCGAGGCCTTAGAGGAGTACGTGGTCTCTAATCCGGATTTGAGAGCAGCTGTACTTCGTCATCCCTCAAATCCAAGAACGTGTCATCGACTCGCAATGAAATTAAATATGTCATTGTATAACCATTTACAATTAATTTAATGCAATGAATGACAAACCTGTGAAGGATGAAGACCCCTAAATGCTTCGTGAATCTGTTTCGCAGTCCGCTCATGACTTGTTGGCCATCTCAGCATGCGTGGTCGAGCCTCAGGGGCGGCAGGAGTAACCAGTGATGTTATCTCGTAAAACCATAGTTGAAGATGTCATACACAATAACCATTAATGTAAGAGAAAAAACAATAAAACTAAAATTGATAATGAAATCTTTTAAGGATTACATACCGTAAGCGTAAATACGAAACCTTGTATATAGCCCAATGATTTATTATCCTTTAATTTCGTGTAAGCTGTGGTGATTTGTTCTAATAGCATTTCACATATGACAGCAGGCTAATTAAAGGAGGGAAAGGCCTGTGAATCATCAGCAAAGGCAGCAAGCTCTGCGTGCATGTGAAAATTGCTAGAAGGAAAAAATAGGTTAGTTAACAAAAATTTTAAATACAACTGCTCAAAAAGAAGGGTAGATGCTCCTTCTGCAAAAAAATTTGTCAATTGCTCCTTTATTGCTTTAGCATCCTTCGCAGCTGGTCCAATTCTCTTCCATGCGACACGCTCTCCTCTGTTAGGCATGCCAAGCAACAAGGCCACGTGGTCAGCATCTAGCCTCACAATCTGAAAACCATTCTTTTGTTATCCCAACATCTCAAAATATGCAAAGTCAGAACATTGTCTTGAGGATAGAGGGGCATATCAAAAAAATTGTAGACCCTCATTTCCCTTAAGTTATTTACGGTCCGCTTCTGAAATGCAATCCCTAAGTCCATCCAAGATGTACCCCTCACCAGCATGGACGACATCTGCAATTAAAGTCCTCGCGCTCATTATCCCGCAAATGAACAAAGTTATGCATAAATAACACACAAATGACTCATGAAAATTGTATAACACATCAAAATAAATCAACTTAAAACAATAATACATGAATAACACAACCTGACAAATGAAAATACATCAATATTAATATAACAGTAATACATGAATAACACAATAATAATACAGGAATAACACAGAAATAACACATCAAAATAAATCAGACTAAAACAGTGATACATGAATAACACAACCATACAACAGAAATACATTAATAAGACAGAAATAACACAGGAATAACACAGGAGGAATAACACAGGAGGAATAACACAGGAATAAACAGGAATAACACATGAGTAACACAAGAATAACACAGGAAGAATAACACAGGAATAACACAGGAATAATCAAACAACACCTACGAATAACACGTTAACACATGAGCAACATACATCGACTAAAGTAACACATTAATAATACATGAATTACACATGAATTACACACTAATAATATGTGAATAACACTGTAATAACACAATAATAACACAATAATAAAATGTCAAACCAGTGTTTCATGTATCTTATTGCTGTATAAACAAACCAATAACCTAAAGACATAAGAATAACACATGAACACAAGAATAACACATCAACTAAAGTAACACATCAATAATACTTGAATTACACAAATTATCAAAACATGAATAACACCAGTAATAACACGCACAATAATACAACAAAAACACATTTAACAGTGTTTAATTAATGTTATTGCTTTATTTAGGATGTCGGTTATTGACTAAGAAAATTATTACATAGAATAATACAACAATACAAAAAAAATATATGTTTTAGTCGGTTATTGCAAGCCTATTAGTGTGTTACTTGTGTATTATTGTTGTATTATTCATGCTTTAGAGTAATTCATGTTTCAGAATTTAGTTTTTAGAATGCCTCTAAACAATACGTCTTAGTCTTCGTTGAGGTTTACTAAACTCTAAGACTTGTTTTAGGTTTTCTAAACCCTATCCAGAACGAAAAATTCCCCATACCTTGACTTAACCGACCGCTCGGACGCCATTATCTTCTCCTTCGCTAGCGCTAGCACCGGAATTGTGTCTCGTGCGGTCGCCGACGATAATTGGGTAGCGAAATGGCCGTCGGAACTCCAAAGAAGATGAAAGGTGAAATGGCAGACGGCGTTACGGGAGAGATGAAAAGCTTTTTTTGAAAGGTGAATGTCGGAAGGCGTTACGACAGTCAGTCCGGGTTTCGGGCCGGGTCGAATTTAATTTCATTTAATTAAATTTTCTCTCCTGAGCGGGACCCACAGAGCCACGTGACATTATACATGGCGGGATGCCACGTGGCGGCGTATAATTGGACTCCGCAAGTAGAGGTACGTGCGGAGTCTTGATGGAAAATTTTTCCGTAAATCTGGGGAGATAACGTATGCATATGTTCATGGCTGGTCTATTGTCTTTTTTAAAATTAAATATTTACTAATTCTCCATAAGAAATTCCATTTACATTTTGATCTTTATGCCTTCTTTAGTTTAAAAAAAAAAAATCTTAATATGAAATGCACTGAAAGTGAAATAAAATTTAAATATTTAAATATAAAGTATTAAAATAACAGCTAAAAATACATATTTTTTTAAATTATTGCAAATGATTGCAATATAACAAAAGAATCACTATCAATAACAGCTAATAATGTTTGAAGTTATTACTTAGCGCCAAAAAACAATTAATAGTAAGACGACATGAAATGATAACTATGAAATTATTGATGCTAAGTCTGTAGCAAATAATTTTTTTTTTAATATTAACACATTTTATTGGCATTAATCAAAATTATTGTTATAAGAGCTGGGCATCAGGTGGGAAAAAAGAACTGGGCATTGAAGGGTAATTTAAGATGTGGTTTCTACTGGCAATAAACTAAAGAGCAGGATTTTAGATTACTAATATTATTTAACTAATCACATATTAATTCAAACAACTTAATATAGTTTGTGATTTAAATTTATTTTATTTAATTACTTTCATAAACTAAACAATAATAATTAAAAAAAATTAATCAAAATTAATTTTAATTCCTATGTTTATACGGCGTTCGATGAACATTAAAATGTCTTAACATTGTCAGAATTGAGCAATCTTAGGCTCATTGGATTTTTCTTATCAAAAGACATTTGATCCGATTATAAACTCGTCAGATTCGACTTTTGTTTGACCATCCAAATGTGTTCTAAATACTTTTAAAAGTGTTTTAATGGCTTGATCGGAGATTGATTTGGCTCAGATTGAACCAAATTTGATATCATGGAGTCAATCTCGTCAAACCGGTCAGTTTTATTATAAATTTGTTGAAATCGGAGCTCCAGATGATTCTTAATCAAAATTTGAATATTTTTTACTCGGAAAATTACCTTGAAATCAATCTTATGCCTCAAGATTTATGACATATGATAGAATTTTGCTGATGGCATATCAATACTTATAATAATAAAAACAAAATCAATATTTTTTTATAAATTAAGATAAGAAAATCAGATAAATAATTTTAATTATTTTATAAAGATAAAGAAATTTAAAGATAGATAATTTTTTAGCTAAGAATAAAATGAGAGAATTACAAAAATAAAAGATTCATAAACATGAACATCGCAACAAACACAAAATATTTTTGTCCATTAAGCTATAAAACGCTTTCATTCTATTTATTTATAAATATATATTTAAAATTAAAAGATAAAAGTTATTTTTTTTAATTTTTTTAAATTTTGTGTGATAATTTTATTGAAAAACTTATTTTACATGATTTAAGAGCATATGAAATTACTGAACCAAATACTTTTCAAGATTTAAGAGCACATAAGCCTCCTTAGAGTAGATCATCAACCATCAAGGGCGAAAGGCGAACAAACTCAAAATAATTCCTTAAGATATACCAGAAAAAAAAAAAAAATAGTGAAACCATTCTCATCAAAATGAACATTTTGTTAAATGTTTAAATCTAAGTCTAGTTTATATCAATTCCTCCATGAGCCTCTCATAGACCTATCAACTTCTAAGTTGAGCCCATTTTAACTAAAATTTCAATTCCAACAATAGAATTCACCCCAATAAAGAAAAAATAATAATAATTACATTCATGGCACTCAAAACATTGTTATTTACAAAAGTAGAGCCTAGCTGATGATTTTTTTTTTAACTACTGAATAGACGCATTTATGAATTTGACGATCAAATCATCGAGAATTTGATAAAAATGCAAATCATGGTTGGAGATTTTGAGTGATACTTTGAAAAATAGATAAAAGATTGTGTTAGATTTGTAAATAACAATGTTTCAGAGTGTTCTGTATCCCCAAAAAAGAAAGTGATGCGTGCTAGAAAATTCGCGATGATAGAGTAACAGACTATTGTCTTAGCGTTGTACTAGAATTCAGCACACACACAAAAAGAAATAAGCGATGACGACTCCAGAGGTTTTTACGTGGGAAACCCGTAAAGGGAAAAACCACGCGGCTTGGCCCAGTTGCGAAAATCCACTATTGATTGATGATTACATAAATCCCCCATCCTACAGACGAGAAAGAGTAATTATATGTTTCAGACTACAATGTCAATTGAAGATGTCTGGTTGCAGGTGACTGATGATGATTGGCGGAGGTCCACGTGGACGGAGGTCGACGGTGACGGAGGTCGACGGTGAAGGAGTTCGACAGTGATGGAGATCGACGGAGGTGGACGGTGACGGAGGTCGACGAAAGTCGGCGGTGGTCGATGGCGGTCGGCGGTGGTCGGCGGTAGTCGGCGGTGGTCGGCGGCGGTCGGCGGTGGTGCTAAGCTGCAGCTTCTCCTCAAGGCCTCCGGCTCTCTCTAGGCTTTTTCTTCCTTATATGAGGGTTGGGGGTCTATTTATAGTATTTTGGGTGCAATTAATGCAGTCATTTTGATCGGACAGTCCAGAAGTCTTCCCTTGATCTGACGGTACTTAAGGGGCCTTTGATGGCCTTAATGATGTCGGAATTGAGTGATCTCGGGCTCGTTAGATTCGTCTTGTCGAGACTTTGAGCATAGGCTTGTTAGTGTCGGCATCTGTGTGACCTTCCAAATTTGTCCAGAAATCTTTCAAATGTGGTTTAATGACTTGATTTGACTCAAATTAAAATAGTTTTTATATCATTAGTTTTGTCTCATCGAGCCGGTCAGTTTGACTATAATTTTGCTAAAATCAGAGCTCTGGATGACTTTGTATCAAGATTTGAATGTTTCTTGCTCAAAAATATTACTTGGAGATCTGTGCAACGCCTCGAGATTGGTGTTGGATAATGAAAATTTGTTGTTATTGTATCAGTTACCCCCATATTTTTGGCGACTCCGATTTGATCATCCGAAAATATTGATATCCAAAGCTCTTTATTTTTTATTTTATTTATTTATTTATTTATTTGGGAATATGAAATGCCTTTTTTTAATGATTATGAAAAGTCCTCTTTTTTTAAGTATGAAGTCTTTTTTTTTTAATATGAATTTTTTTTTAATTAACGTTTGCACTCCTTTTTTAGTCTATTTAATAAAGAGCATTTAATGGCTAGGCTTTTTTTAAGCATATAAATACCCCTAAAGGAGGTGGGTAGAATTGTCGCGATTCGTTGCAACTGAGCCGCGGCGAAGCGGCGTGTCGCGACGGAGCTTCTGCGTTGCGTCAGTGGGGCTTCGACGACGCTACTATGCGTCGGCCTCGCGGTGGGGCATCTGAGTCGCAGCATAGCGGCGCGGCAAGTCGCAACGGAGTGCTTCGGCGTACGAAGCATCGCGGTAGCGCATCGCGGCGGAGTGTTGCGGTGACGCGTCGTGGTGGCGCAATGCGGCGACTGACCAAAGAAAAATATATTGAGAATTTCATACCGGTTTTACATTGATTTTGATGATATTGCACTTTAAAGAAAGGTATTTGCTATGTTTTGTCGCAGGAATGAAGATTAATAAACAATGGAGCAAAAAGATGCAAAAATGAGCGAATCTGGATCAAAAAGGACCGAAAGAGACATAAGTTGATCTTGGCCACCGACGACGAGAAATAGGCCGCCGACGACGCATTTTTCCAGAATATACAGACAACATTATAAGGGAGCCCGCCGACGGCGAGATCGAGCCCGCCGACAGCGAGCCTTAGCAGTTGGCCCATGTTCTAGAAGCCCGCCGACGGCGCCAACGAGCTCGCCGACGGCGAGAAGGTCGGTTCGAGCAAAGATTCATCGAATGTGGACGCCTTTTGAAGAGGTGCTTAAGCAACCTTTGGAAATTTTACTACCTCTTTAAAAAGAGACGAATTGAGGCTGAAAAAGGAGTCCAAGGAGAGTCTGAGTGTGTCCTAGAGAGTTCAAAAAGAGTTAGTACAGTGTCTTTGGAGAGTCTAATAGTGAGTAAGTGAAGTTAGTTGAGTGTGCTGTAAAGGAAGGAAGAGTCAGAGAAACTTCAAGGATTCTGCTTGGGGAGAAATTTGAGATAAGTTGTGTTTACTATTTTGTAACTTTGATTTTATATATGAAATCCAAGTTTTGTGTTATTCTTCCTATGCATTCTGAGTAGTCTTCTCTGTCTTTCTCCTTGTTTTGAGATTTTGTGAAATGAAAAATTGAATTAGTTGTGCCTAAAAAATTCAATAAAAATTGTGATAATCTTTTAACTTAAATATTAATTTACTTTCAATCTGGCCAATTGATCTGTTAAAATACGTTGATTTCACAAATAAAGTAAAGATTACATCCAAGATTTGGGGAGGTCAAAGTCCTTGAAAGGAGAGTGCAAATAAATATGGAAATATTATTTATCGGGCGTAGAATTGTAGATTTTAGAGTAATAGACTAAAATCCTCAATTCGATCCTGTCGTTTGGGTGCTGAAGTGTAGATGTTAGCCCTCAGGCGAGGGGAACGTGGGAGCTCCGAAGTGAGAGCCGATATCCTCCCAGCCTAGCCGCAGATTCAGAAACCAAGCATAGAATTAGTCAATGTTCTTTATGCCTGGACCAAAGGGTAAAGAATAAGAATGCTCCTATTTGGCACAATATAATTCTAACTAATTTAATTATCCGTTCACTTAATTCTCTTAACAATGGGGAGGATACTTTTGTATATTGCAACTTTTCATTCAACATTGTTAGTAGAATTTAATATAATTGTTCTTTATTTACGTTTACTAGATAGTTATTTCAACTGTTGTAATTAGTTCGTAATCTCTAAACTACCCTGTGTGATCGATATCCAGGACTCCATTAGAGCCCTGTATTACTTGAACGATACGTATACTTACGTTGATAAGGGGTAACTTTGCTATTATTGAATATTTATTTTTACACTTGTTAACACTTATAAAGTTACGCATCCCGCTGTCAGCGACGCGTCGTGGTGCCGCAATGCGGCAGCACGTCGTTGCGGCTCGTTGCAGCGGAGTGTCGTCGTGGCACATCGCGGCAGAGTGCTGCGGCGGCGCGTTGTGACCGAGCGTTGCGGTGGCGTGTCGCGGTGTAGAGTTGTGGCGACACGTTGTGGCAGAGCGTCGCGGTGGCGCATTGCGGCGGAGAGTTGCGGTGTGGCGTCGCGGTGGCGTATTGCAGCGACACGTCACTGTGGCGCGTCGAGGTGGCGCAATGCGGCGACGTGTTGCGGTGGCACGTTGTGGCAGCACATCGCGGTGGACAGTTGTGGCGCGGCATCGTGGTGGTGCGGTGCCGTGGTGGTGCGTTGTGGCGGCACAATGCAGCGACGTGTTGCGTTGGCGCATTGTGCCGGGACGTCGTGGCAGAGCGTTTTGTTGGGGCGTCATGGCAATGCATGCGGAAGGCCTTTGCTGCGACGCATTGCCGTGGAGTGTCGTTTTGCAACGGTGCATCACGGTGATGCAGCGTGGCGACGAGTTGCGGCGGGGCGATGCATTGCTATGACACGCTATCAATGTCCAAAAAGTTCGTGATCGTGTGCCCGATGTTGAGATAAATGAGTGGTACAATTGGTTTACTGAAGAAACAATCATCCAATATTAATATTATTATTATTATTTCAATGATAATGTTGAAACATGTTTTATTTTTATTCCACAGTGGATACAATATATCTTAAAGTTCTAATACGTGAGAAAGTTATCGTAGGGATAAATCACTTGCGACTTTTGACTTGGCTAAGGCTATGCATCATAGTATTACTCAATGATGTTTACCTTTATGGGAGGAGCCGATGGAAGTCCGTTGAAGACTAATTAACCCATCCGAGGTTGTTTGTTAGAGCATTGCTCACTTGCGAACCTGTGTGGAAGGGGTTAGGAGTAGCCCACCAAGGACTGTTAACCTTTCCTGTGTTGTTTATCGAAGTAAAAGTTTGACGATGTTAACCCGCATGAAAGAGGTCAGATCAAAACCCCCTGGAATCGATCATGCTCTGACTAAGATACAACCAGAGTTGTGCATTTCTTGGGTCGGGAGCATATAGTGACTCATGAATGAGTCGTTACACTTTTTAAAGATATTCTTTTTTGTAAAAGAAAACAAAGAAGTAATTAACAAGTCTGAGATACAATGACATTGTATGACACTAACAGACCTAGATTATATGATGGTGTGTTACTGGTAGTATTTGCGAAGATTTTCATCATTCCAAGTCTGGGGTAGGATTTTCCCATCTGAATCTTTGAGTTTGAAGGTTCCAGACTTGATCATGGCAGCCACAATGGGCCCTCCCAGAGAGGGGATAATTTGTTGTGTTGGGGACCATGATCGGCGGCTTCTATACTACGCAAGGCCAGGTCATCGATGGAGATAGGTAGAGGCTTGACTCTTCGATTAAAGTGACGAGCACCTCTTTGGCGGTAGGAAGCAGCTCTGAGGTGGGCCACATCGCATAATTCCGGGAGAAGATCTAACTGTTGTCGGAGCTTTTCTTTATTGTTATCTGAGTCGAAAGTCTTGACTCTTGGGTTTGGAACTACGATATCAACGGGGATGACAGCCTTAGTGCCAAAACACAGGTTATATGGAGTTTCACTGGTAGGAGTTCGTGCGGTGGTGCGATAGGCCCAGAGGACGTTATACAACTCTTCTACCCATTGCCCCCCAGCCTTCTCAAGTCGAATTTTCAGCCCCTTGAGCACTGTCTGATTTGTCAACTCTGTTTGTCCATTTGTTTAAGGATGCGTCATAGCAGTGTGCACCAACTGAATGTAAAGATCCTTGCAGAATGATGTGAAGACCCTTCCAATGAATTGAGTCCCATTATCGGTGATAATCTTCGTAGAAAGCCCAAAGCGACAGATGATGTTTTTCCATACAAATAGTTTGGCATTTGCTTCAGTGATCTAGGCAAGAGGCTTTGCTTTCTACCCATTTGCTGAAGTAGTCGACAGCTAAGATGATGAATTTTCATTGTCCAGTAGCTATCGGAAATTGCCCCATGATGTCTACCCCCCACTGGTGTTGACCTCACTTTTGTGAAGGTCTCAATGATAGTTAATAAACCCTAATGTCCAGAGTAAAAACTTAACAAGATCTTTTAACCTAAATTTTAATGGCATTCTTAAATGATTTAATCAGCAATGACAAACCCTGATTTGATCAGCTACTGACCCAACAGGTCAACCTTTGACCCAAATGGTCAACTTTAGTGAAACTGGTCAATTCCTGACCCAATGACCAACCGACCCAACAGGTCAACCTTTGACCCAAATGGTCAACTTTGATCAAACTGGTCAATTCCTGACCTAATGACCAACCCTATTGACCCAACATGTCAACCTTTGACCCAAAAAGTCAACTTTGGTCAAAATGGACAATTCCTGACCTAATGACCAACCCTAGTGACCCATTAGGTCAACATTTGACTCAAAAAGTCAACTTTGGTCAAAACGGTCAATTCCTGACCCAATGACCAACAATTGACCCAATAAGTCAACTTTTGACCCAGAAGACAACTTTGGACAAATTGATCAATTTTTTACCCAGATACCAACCATTGACTACCAAGTCAATCAAGACACTAAAATGGTCAAATATAACTCATTTAACCACCTAAACACATCACATGACCATTAAGACAACTTTGGTCAACCCTTGACTTAGATAGGTCAAATTTGGTAAAAAATGGCTAACCCATGCCCCTTTGACTACAAAATTAACTTCAAATACAAACATTGACATAATCAAATTGACACTGATCAAAGTCACCAAAAATTAACCCAGAGGTCACCACATTGATCATTGGGTCAACCTAAACCCTAAAAATTGGTCAACATGACTAAATTATCCCAAATGACAAAATTTTTGGACCTTATGACTAACCAAACCATAACAAAGTTAGGAAAGTCAAAATGGGTCACACATAAATCAAAATGGGTCAACCTGGGTCAACCTAGGTCAACCATGATCAGCCCTAATCAATATTAACCAAATTTGGTCAAAATACCTCATTTTGAACCAAATTTGATAAAATTGATTAAATAATTAATCCCAAAAATTTGTTTAATCAATTCATTGGTTAATATTATAATTTCTAATATTTTTTATTAATGACATAGTTAATTAAAAAATGGAATTATAATTAAAAAGCCATAAAATAAGATCATGCTTAATTTTGAACTAAAATAATATAATTAATCAAATAATTAATTTTAAAATTATTTTGATCAATTTATTGGCTAATAATATAATTTTCAATTTTTTAATTAATGACATATTTAATTAAAAATGGAAATACAATTAAAAAGGTTATAAAATTAAATTTGGACATATGACACAATTTATGTCATAAATGGTTTTGAATTTCCAAACCCATTAATGACCTCATAATTAACATTATATGGGTTACAAATAACCCATGAAACCCATTACATATGAATTAACACATTAAATGACTCATGACACATCATTTAACCATGGTTAAAAACACCATAATGACACCATTATGAAGGATGAAGGAGGTGTCATTCCTTCATAAAAGGCTTAAAGGAAGACATGAGTGAGTCATCACTCACCTCACAAGCCATGAAATGAAAAGAATCTTAGCTTAGATCACCCTTACATCATGGGGTGACCTCATAAATACCAAATTTTGGAAAATTAGAAAAATGGAAATTATGTGTAATTCTTTTATAAAACCATGGATGACATTTTAGCTTATGTGGAAGGAGATCAATTAGCTCATATTGGAGTCACCAGGCACCTCATCTCCCACCCAATAAACATAAGCCAAATTCATAGAAATCTCATCATAACATGCCATGGAAATAAGGAAAGAGAGCACTTATGTGTCACTCTCCTTTGAACCTATAGAATGAATCAATAAGTCTACATGGGGGAGGTTGATTCAAAGCATGTTTAGGCAGCCTTATCCACCTCCCAAACTTTCCAATAGAGGGAGGCCAAGGTATGAGACCAAACCTCCACCATAGTTAAGTGTGATATGGAGTAGCCTTCGGAAGTTCAACCATGGCTGCCACCTAGCTAAATACTTATCTCCATGCCATCATGAGACTGTTAGCTTTATCCCCAAGCAATTTAAAGCTTATCTAAGCTCAACCATGGCCTCTTCATAGGCTATAAATAGGCTTAAACCCGAGACCATGGAAGAAGAGGAGAGGAGAAATTAAAACACCCCAAACACTGCTCAAATCCTCAGACCCTCAACACCAAAAATGTACCTTAGGACCTAAGCAATGAAGCCCCACTAAAATTAGTCCCTCTTGCCCACTCAATCTCCCTAATTTAGTCCACCCGAAAACACCAAAACAAAACAAATTTGGAGTTTGAAATCAAGTTAATTAAAACTCCAAATTAACCATCCCTAAAGCTTCCTAGGACCCTACGAATACGAGCCCAATCAAAATTAATCATCCCCATAATCTCCAATCCACTGTTCAAACTTTTCATCTCAAGCCGCACCTTGAGAACGAATTCGTACCTAGACCTAAATCAGCTCCAAATTGAAGCCAGATTAAGCTTACTGAGGTTGCCACGAAGGAGTAGAGCTATTCAAATCGAAATTTCATCCACTAAGGCCAAGGTATGGCTCACCTGACCTAGCCTAGGTTCGAGTTTGATGCTTTGTGAAACAAACCATTTCAAAACTGTATCATCACCGTATGGATGACTTTGTTTGCTCCAGATGAAGCTTTAGAAAAAAATCTCACTCAAATCCATGGAGTTTTGAGCAAGATATTATGCCTAAACCATGGACAACTCGCGTGATGAACCAAACGGAGGGAGATGAACCGATGCCATCCGTTTTTATGTTTTAAAAATGGACGACTGAGATTAATCCCTATCCGATCCACTGATTAGGGCCCCGCAGCAAATCAGCTGTGTTTCAACTGATCTGAGGACACGTGGCACTCTTAGGGATTTTCTGTTTAGATAATTAATTAATTAAAACAGATTAACCTTAAAACAATCAAAAATTCATAACTTGGCACACAAAAATCACAAAATTAAGATAAAAATACCCCTGGATTCAGGAAAACAAGGAGAATCATGTGGAATTAAAATTTGTAATTTTTAAATTATATTTGATTTTTAATTAATTAATTACTCCTTGGAGTAATTTAATTATTAAAAAGTAATTATAATTTCAAAAATTATGAAACTTTCACAAAATGATCTTTTTACCCTTAGGAACATTCTCTGATTTTTTTCAAATCTAGAAAAATTCTCTAGAGTTCAATTTCCTAAATTCTATCAAATTTTGTAATTTTTCCTAAAAAAATTATAAACAATCAGGAAATTAGAAATTTAAATTGAAAATGGTAAGAATATTCAGAGGGACAATTTTGAACTCTAAAAAGATAATTTTTAGCCATTGAAGAATTCAAAATGACATTTTTCTCCCTTAGGGTTAAAAATAGTAAATTTCAAATTTACATTTAAACCCTAAAATTCCTTGAGCTTGAATCTTAGTCTTAAATGACACATAGGATTGACCAAATCCTAAACCTTAGTTCTGATTTGATCTAGGGTAAATCCAAACCCTAACTAACATAGAGTTTTACTCATCTCCTCAAGACTAGTGGATTTAATCCCTATAGACCCAAAGTCAAAGCCCCAAGTGTTGAGTTCAAACTCACATCAAACCTAAGTCAAACACACATAGACTTAGGTCAAAATTTTGACTTCAATCCCAACTGAATTCAAACCAAACTCAGACATTTAGGTTCAACCTAAACATAATCAAAATCTTAATTAAGTCTAAGACATCATTAGACTTAGTTAAACATCATTAAAACCTAATCATATTGGGTTTAGAAATGAACAAACCTTAATTCAGTCTAAGACATCATTAGACAAAATTAAAAATCATTAAACCTTAAAGATATTAGGTTTAATACAAAATAAACTCTGATTATGTTTAACCCCTTAGACCTAATTAAACTATTAATTCTTAACTAAATTAGACTAATCAAATCCTAAACCAATTAGACTTAACCCTAATTAAGTCTAGTTAAACTATTAAGTCTTAACTAAATTATACTTAATCAAATCCTAAACCAGTTAGACTTAGCCAATTAAACCTTATCCAAAATAGGTTTAATTAACTTAAACTAATTAGACAACCCTATTTAAGTCTAATTAACCAATTGAACATTATCCAAAATAGGTTTAATTAACTTTAAACTAATTAGACTTACCCTAATTAAGTAATTAAGCAATTAAACCTTATCCAAATTAGGTTTAATTAACCTTTAAACCAATTAGCCTTAACCCTAATTAAGTCTAATTAATCAATTAAACCTTATCCAAATTAGGTTTAATTAACCTTTAAACCAATTAGGCTTAACCCATATTAAGTCTAATTAACCAATTAAACATTATCCAAATTAGATTTGATTAATCTTAAACTAATTAGACTTAACCCTAATTAAGTCTAATTAATCAATTAATCCTTATCCAAATTAGATTTAATTAACCTTAAATTAATTAGACTAATCCTAATTAAGTCTAATTAACCAATTAAACCTTACCCAAATTAGGTTTAATTAATCTTAAACCAATTAGACTTAACCCTAATTAAGTCTAATTAGTCAATTAAACCTTACCCAAATTAGGTTTAATTAACCTTAAACAAGTAGACTTAATCATAATTAAGTCTAATTAATCAATTAAACATTACCCAAATTAGGTTTAATTAACCTTAAACCAACTAGACTTAACCCTAATTAAGTATAATTAATCAAATAAACCTTACCCAAATTAGGTTTAAACAACCTTAAAACCTAATTAAATCTAACCCTAATTAGACTTAATTAACCTTTAAGCCTTACTTACATTAGGCTTAAACAAACCTTAAAACCCAATTAAGTCTAAACCTAATTAGACTTAATTAACCTTTAAACCTTACCCAAATTAGGTTTAAACAACCTTAAAACCTAATTAAGTTTAACCCTAATTAGACTTAATTAACCTTTAAGCCTTACTTACTTTAGGTTTAAACAAACCTTAAAACCTAATTAAGTCTAACCCTAATTAGACTTAATTAACCATTAAACCTTACTTACATTAGGCTTAAACTCGATGATAAATCGTATCATATATGACATATTATTTAAATAAAATTTATTTAAATATAATTTATTTAATTATAGATTTAATAAGTAATATATTATTTTATCAATAATATTTTTTGATTAATTATAAATTATAAATTTATTTTATTAATATATAATTATTAGTTATATATTTATTTTTTTAAAGTTTAGGTGTTAAATGTGAAAATATATAAGACTCATGGTATGAATGAAAGACACCTTAAAATTTAAACCTTATTTGCCCAAAACATATAATACTCTGAGCTGCTAGGACGTGCAAGAATCAAAGGCAACTACTAGATCGCCGTATGTAAGGATCTCAAAAAATGTTGTCTCTTATATATCTTCCCTTTCCACCTGTTCTAATTCATATCCGAAGAAAAATTGGTGTTGAGAAAGTGCATTTCAATCATTGTAAGTTATATATGATTAAAAATAAGAACAATGCAACAACTCGATATAAAAAACATTTACAAAATTATCCGAAAAATTTTAAAAAATGATAAGTCCATATCACTTTGGGGAAACCAACACCTACATCTGAATGTGGGAGTTGCGTGTCAATTTGGAGGTAAGATCATGCTAAAATATGAGAGATTACATATCATTATGATCATAATTCATGAGTTACATTTCATTTCTACAGAGTTTATAATCGATAAATTAGTATGTGTAATCAGATTTATAAAATTATTTATCGAATTTTTAATACGAAAATCTAGATACTCGTTTGAATTTTTTGCTTATTTAAATACTCGTTTATTAGTGATAAACTAATCAAGTTCAAACATTGAAAAATTTAAACGAGTCAAACTTGAACAATATATGAAAGCTTTAAACAAGCTCAAACATCAACAAATTATAATGATACCAAATCAAGTTTGAATTATGATATACTCTACTCGGCTCAACTCAAATACATCTCTAACTAGCATCCTATTACATCCTTTTTTTTATATAATTCATACCAAAATATTCAAATTCAACACAAAACCCTATCCCATATATTTACTTTTGCCAAATTCCTAAATTTTTATTGTTGTGCATGCAAATACAGGGCTCAATAATTCAAAAAATGACTATGGGGTTAATTTTATAAATAAACAAATTTTGAGTGTCATCTATGTAATTCCCCTGTAACATTTTCCTTGAACAAGATGAAGCCTTGCAATATGACTATACGGTTATTTTACAGAGAAGTGTTAATCTTTATGGATTACACTATAAAACTACCAAACTAGATCTAAGTAACTCTTCCATGTAAAATTTCATAAACAGCCTTTCAGTAATAAAATAACAAATTAATAATAATAATAGTAACAGACAATAAAATGCAAACGTGAGTGATCGATGTCAGAATTGAGTGATCTTAATAATAATAATAATAGTAATTTTGATCGGACGATTCAAAAGACTCTCCTCGATCAGACGGTGTTTAAGGAGTATTTGATGGACTTAACGATGTCGGAATTGAGTGATCTTGGGCTCGTTAGATTCTTCTTGTCGAGACGCTTCGATTCGAGAATGAGCTTCATCAATAGTTGGCATCCATTTGACCTTCCAGTTGTTGAAAATCTTTTAAAAGTTGATTTAATGACTTGATCCAGGCTGATTTGACTTCGGATTGGACTAGTTTTGATATCATCGGATCCGTTTATCGAGATCGGTCAGTTGATCTATAAATCTCTTGAAATCGAGCTCTAGATGATTTATTATCAAGATTAGAATATTTC